>BMAW01122954.1:192573-212895 GCA_019974015.1 Nephila pilipes | reverse complement strand
ATATATATATATATATATATATATATATATATATATATATATATATAATGTGTTTATGTTAATGCAATGATGTTAATTGCAGTTAGCAAAAGAAAAAGAGAGATATTTAATCATCTCATAAATAGGAAACCATTTACAGAATTTTTTTAAAAACAATAATATTAAAAATACAATCTACATCAATATATACGATACGTAAAACTGCTTGTTAAATTTTTAAAAATAACAATGGTGAAATTAAGATAATGCACTGTATGCCACTTGTTTCTATGCTAGTTACTTAAAGAGATCTTTATCAAGTAATGAAAAAATATTGAGTGAATGTTACGAATAACACTGAATTCCAAAAAAAACTGTCTTAAACAAATTTACATACGATCCAACTGTAAAATTAAATTCGTTAATATTATTAAAGTTTGATATCAATGCATTCTAAGGCCACGGTAGCCTAGTGGTCAAGGTTTCGGTTTCGGGACCGGCGGTTTTCTTTCGTTGCGGGATCGATCCTTGACCGCCAAAGACCCGCCGTGTAGGTGGGGCTGATGCACTTTAAATCAGTTGGGGCCCAAAGTCCTCCCTGTGGTGTGGATGTTAAGAGAGGGGGAGCAGCTCAGGTGTCATCCTCGTCACTTGACCGTGGTTCAAACTTACGAAGTCCGTCGCCAATAGCCCTCGTGTTGCTTCTAGTGCGACGTTAATAAAAACTAAACTAGCAATACATTCTTATACAGGATTGTTCATTTAGAAATTTTAAATTTCAAGTAATAATAAGTGATAATTCATTTAACCATTTATAAATTATGACTGGTAATGAATGTTATTTTAATGTAGTGGATTCTTAAATAATTAAGAGCATGATGGAATCAGCGTAAATTAGATTTTTTGCCTTGAATGATGATCAATTAGAATTTTATAAGAGGTAAGCATTCTCATAAAAATAGTTATACAATTCTTTTTGAAAAACTAAATGAAACTCATGGTAATTCTGCAGATTTGTTTTTTAAGTAGTTTCATTATAAATATATTTTTTCTTACTTAGAATATAATTAAAGCCTTAGAATACAATTAAAGCCTTAGAATATAATTAAAGCCATTAATTCTTTATATGTACAAAATCTATAAACTCAAAAATTTATCATATATCTTATAATGTATTCATATTTAAATATAATTTGATGAAAAGTTATTCTTGGATACTTGATATATTTTTAATAGACAAGAATAGTTGCATTTATTACTTAAAATAATTTTAAAAATTTATGTAAGGGAAGGGCAAATTTTGTTAAAATTAATAACCCACGTAAGTGGTTTGAGAGCAATGGTAGGCCTAAGCATATTTATTTATTTTGTTTACATCAATCACAAATAGTCGTAGAGAAAAATAATAAATAGTAAATAAAACAAATTCAGTGGGTTTAAGAATGTTTTTGTACGTAATATGATTTTAATAGAACTGAATAAATCAGTAGTCTGATCCTAAATTTCTATTAGTTGCGTAATTCTGTTTTAAGGTTTTATTATCTTAATGACCGAGCAAGTTTGCTGACAGATATATGTTAACCATAAAAACATTTTGAAATTTATGTAGCATATAGCAACATTCTGTAATTATTATTTTATTGATACAACTACATAAGTGACATAATTTTTCTACATTAAATTAACTTTTCAAGCTTTCATGCTTTTGCATAAAACTCAAGTTAGATCGATTAACATTAAACTATAATAAATGACGGCGCTATAATGGAAAACATAAAGTATGAGTTTTCTTACCAATTGTCATTTCCATCGTAGATTTCAGAAAGAATAGCTTTTTGCTTATTACCGTATGAAGTCAAGCCTCCTGAAATCCCCGGTAGAAATGACGATGTGTAAGAAAACTCACGCCTTTTGCTTTCCATAACAGCGTTGTCTAGAGATTCACTGCTTGATTTCCACTTTTGCATTGTGTGGTGAAAATTGCTTGTTGCGATGCATTCTATCAAGCCTTAAATTTTTGCCCATGAGTTTCGAAATACCCTGTAGAAGAGAATAATATCATCCTAAATGAATCAACCAAACTAAAAATGAGCTTTGAACCTCTTCTTCTTTGCTGTCCCCTAATGAGAGTTTGACACGTAATATTTCATCGATACGTTCTCTTTTAGATATAACTCTTTTGTTACTTTGAGCTTTGTGTTTCACACCCTTTTACGTAAATATCCCCTCTGTTTTGCATTTATTTCTTAGATATTGTACCCAGTATTTCATTCTTGATTACTTATTCTGATTTTTATAATTTCACTCAATTCTTTTAATTTTAATAAATATTTTTTCTTTTAAAGCACATTGATCTTCATTAGAAATTTTTATATTTTTTTCTTCTTTTCTTTATATGTATGTTTTAGAATTTATGTAACCGTAATAGCTTTAAAATAAAATGTGCCTTTAATCATGATACAAAGTTATGCCAAAACTGTAAGAAGCTTTCTCGTTGAAGATAAGATAGGCATACTTTTGGGAACTCATGGTAAGGGATTTGTAAAATTAAACTAAAACTGAAAAGTAAGTTGAAGTTAAATTAAGCGGACCTTTAATAAATAACTGATCACCATTTTATAGGCTTTCGCAACGCTGTCTGCTTATAGCTAATCTGTACATTCACATATATTTACTAATCTTCCTTAAATTTACTAAGGGTGAGGAACTAAATTTAAAGATTCATCTACGTTAGTTATCTTGTAGTAATTAAATATCGTTATTATCGTTTGAAAACGTTAGCAAAATTTACTATTAATATACTTTTATATCTTATTTTTATAAGTTCTAATTTCAGATAATTATGTTTAAGTTTTTTAATGTTTAATAAATATCACCAAAAAAGTTAAGAACGGAAAACACGTGCATAACAATGAATGTGATATATTAATTAAGTTTCAGAGTTTTTAAAGATTTGCTTAAAAATAATAATAACGCATTTGATAACACAAAAACTAATGAACACATTTCTGCTTTATTGTCAAAAAATAAGTCATTAGACATTTCTGTTATTAATTTAATAAGAAAATGGTAATATTTACTTTATCAAAATTCTTTATTTCTCTACTGAAAACAAAATACTTTTATTTCCAAATTTTCGTTTTTTCGTTTTTCTGACACTTTAGAATTAATAATCAATTTAACATCGAATTGATTTTGATTAAAACTTCCCTCGTTTCATATAAAAAGCTATATGACAGTTATTAATATAATGGTGCCTATAGAAAAGTATGAGAACTGACTTAGAACTTTAAATAATTAAAATTCCTTAAAAAATATAAAATTTGCTTAATATAATTCATGGAATTACTAGTTTATAAGTGCTACTTTACTTAGCCTTTTTTGAAATAAAAATAAAATTAGAATTCAATTAGTTTTAATTATGAAATTATATCACACACTATTAAAATGTCATAAATGTATCATATAACCGAAGTTTAATGTTATTAAACTCCGGTTATAGATGTTTGTAAGTGGACCTGAAAAACAATTTTTTTACCCAAAGTAAACAGAGAATAGAAACAAAATATTTTAAAAATGTGATAATGTGTGATTAAAAATGCAATGATATGTTATTTATTTAGGGGCATTTAATGTGAAAGAAATGCATTACGGTTTATTCAAAAGCATTTATTTACTCGAATGAATTCAGTTTTTGATATGTTCTCTTTAAGTAAAGAATAACTGAAATGGGTATCTGTTATCTATTCTTCCACTTTACCCCCTATTTTCTCTTTGTGAGAAATACCAAAGTTTCTGATGTAGACGTAACTATTGACCGTTACTCATCAAAGATCTTCTTAAAGCAGTAGTTGTGGTATTTTCACACGAATCCAATAAGTAAAGGCTGAGATGTATTTTTCTTTCCAGATGTTTGGACAAATACTCATCGTCAATATTTCTTTCATCCGGAAGAATATGTTGGCTGTAGAATTATGATATTTGTAATGGAATAACAAAAACACTCAAGAACACGCACGCAGGCACACATACATTAAAAAAAGTTCATGTGAGAGACAGAATTGCATGATCATACACAAGAGAAAATATATGAGTAAAAAAATTGAATTCGACTAATTGGTAATATATTTAATAAAAGGACATAAATAATAGTATTTCATTATTATCATGTCAGAGTTCATAATTAAAGATATCGAATTTTTATATCAATATAATATTTATCTTAGATGTATAAACTTTTACATAATAGTAAGGTACTAATACTTATTTATGAAGAAGCTTGTTTTAATATGGTCTGAATTTGTCCTAAAGATTCTACTCCTTTAAGTAGATTCCCTTTAACTTCAGAAGTTTCTTATGCAAATATACCGGAAACTAGAATAAACTAGAATTTTTAGTTTTAACACAATTTTCAGATACAGTCATGAGGAAAGACAACATTATGGGCTTTTTGTTATCAGCTAAATATATAATTGTCTTTCTGTTTACAGTAATAGAAGCAAGTTTAACTTTGAATACGGGAAATATATATGCACGAGTTATTGCTAATCGTGCACAAAGTGAGACAACATGAGTTTACTTCCCATTTCTTTTCAGATGAGCATTTTTGTTTCCCTCTAGGAGAGATATATTTTAATTATTTCCTTTAAACAGAGAAACTGTAAATTGTTTAGATAATTAAAGCAGTTATTTAGTTCTAAATATATCCCAGTGGGTGTTTAATCCTCAAATACTAGAATTATTCGAGTTCGAGATAGTATAACACACACATTTAGCGAAATCTTTTTAAATTTAATAATGAAAAATCGTATATTTATATGAAAATCAAAATGTCTTAAAAGCTATTTCATTTTTACTAAATATGTGTCAGTATTTTAGCGCTAAAAATAAAATTTCAAATACAGAGTAGTTAAAAAAATAATAAGTAATATTTAAAATGTAATGAATTTTGTAGAAATGTATTAAACTAAAAGGTGAATAAAGAACTTGATTTTTATTTATAAAAATAGGTTTTGAAACTTGACGCATCAAAATGCTAGAAGCTTAGATTATTTAACAATATAACTTATTCCTAATCATATCATGCTCTATTTTTAATATATATGATAAACAATTGATCGTGAATATTGTTATTGATTATAAATTTCTTTCTTTTCTTATTTTCTCCTATGTGTACCTGTAACAAACATTTATGATATTTTAGGTATTTATTGTCTTATATACATTTGAAACAGGTATTTTCTATTTCAGAAAGAAGCAATTCAAGTAGCAAAATAACTCAGGAAATGGACTTTTCTGGATGAACTTATTTTTTCTTCTTTCTGATATTTGTTATACTAATGAAAGCCACACTCCTGGGTACGATGAAGAACAATTACTTCTATGTAGGGATAAATGAGCCGATCTATGAGATTTTGAGATACATCGGCTATGAATGAACGCCACTTATTCACAGTTGAAGTGGGCGACTCAAAGTTTTGTTTCTGAACCATTAAATGAGTTCTTGTAGCTGGAGTGGAAGAAGAAGAGTCTCGAAGGCATTTTTCAAGGAGGCAATTTAAGAGAATGGGGAAACGATCTGTATTGGAAGATTTTTATCTTTTTATAAGTTTTGGATTTTTTTTCCTTTATGTCTTGGAATCGCCTGCAGGACAATAGTTGTTAATCTCCCATGAAACTGCACTTCATATCGTGCGCAATAACTTTAAATTTTGAAGAAGATAATGGGGTTAACTGATAGTGGGTATTCAAAGGTAAGAGTTATATTGATTGGCATAATGTGTATTGGAGACTTTATTTTCTTCGTTTTACCTCTTGGTCAGAACCTATAAATGTTTATTAAGATAGGATATTATAAAATATGTTCATTGTTTAACAATTGATTATTATGGATATGCGTATTTCTGTGTTAGAATCAATGACATAGAATTATATTAAATAAATTGAGTTTCTGTAAGATAGATGTGATTACGTACATGGTTTATCCAATAAATATGCGAACTGGTCCAATAAGGCAGCCATGTATCTATGAATCGCCATAACCTCTGAGTGATGTGTTGATTATTATCTAATCACCGTCACTACTCATCTTTTGGCCGAAACTGGTTGTTGTGTTGTTCGTTGTTGGTGCAGTTCGTGTTTTTCTGTGTAGTCAACGATGGAAACTGATGCGATTATTGAATCTTATCGTAAAATTTGGGACCAGTTTTCAAAAAATTCATGAGATGTTTATGTCTTTTGAATGGAGATTATGCACTGAAACAACAGTTCTTTTTAAGTGAATTAAGTGTTTTAATGGAGACAATGAAGCTTACTGGTAGGATTCAAAGCTAGGGTGACCTTCAATCTCCGTTTTTGACGAAAACATTTAATGCGTATGATTTCTTGTTCTAGCCAATCGGTGAATCATAATTCAAGTGACCTTTGAACGAACGAATTTATATGAAAGTCCTCAAGAGTTTAAAGAACCACGTGCATATAGTATCATGGCTATGGAGGGCATCTGCATCGCAATAATGTTTCTTCTCATTCTGTAGGGATATTCTCAAGTAACTGGCCATAAATTCGATCACCGTACTTGATTATCCTCCTTACTTACCAAATCTTCCCCCTTGTTAAGTTTTTCTATTTCTTAAATGTAAAATGGTCATGTGAGAACACCATTGTAATGATCTTGCGACATTAAACAAGAAACGATGAGGCAGATGAAGTGCCTAACTATCTATTATTTATGGAAATGTTTCGAAAATTAAAAAAATTCCGTGAGACAAGTGTATTGCTTCAAGTGAAAAGTATTTTGAAAGTGATAAAATTGTGGTAAATGGTAAAATGGTTTACAAGCTTATTTAAATAATTTTTTAAAATATAAATTATTATAATTTTAAGAGCTATATTTATGGGAATGTGAAAGACATTGTGATTTGAAATTGGTTTTCGACTCTCGACTTTTTGTTAACACAAATAAGAAACCTTATTTCTAAATGATTAATATATGATTTTTAATACAAAGTACAGTAAAATGAGCTTTGGCAACTTTGAGATATTTTGATACCTTACAATGTCTACATATTATATTTTAATTTGCACAAAACTAAGCATAATATTATCTGAAATATTTCCTTTAAATTAAAAACTAATGAAATTAATATTTTATTAAAAATTAAGTTTCCATATGATTGCTGAATAATGAAATAAGCATGGATATTTGTTAGAGTTCATTTACATTGTTCAGTGTTTTGATTTTACAGAATTTATTTCTTTTCACCACTTTTTTATAACACACTTAATGTTATTTTTAATGTTAACGGAACATTAGCATTTCTGTAAAACATAGAAAGGTATAACACTGATCTAATAATTATTTCTCAAAAATTATTATTGATATTATTTATAACATAACTGATTTATGTTTGGAATATACAAATATATTATACTGCATTAATTCGAATTATGAATTGTATTTAGATTAATTGCTTCAGCAAGATCGACATTTATTAACTAATTGTTAGATTTACAGTACTAAACATTTATTTTTCATTAAAAGATATTGATAAAGTAATTTTAAACATGTCTACAAAGAGTAACCAATGTCCACGAAATATAGATGTATCATTAAAGTTAAAAACATATTAATAAAATAGGATTATTTCTCGTATTCATTTCATGAATGTATCAGTTTATTTTTGAAATGTTTACAATTGCCTAAAATAAATACGTCGGGTCATATTTCTTTATTGTTAAAATAATGCAGTCAACAGAGATATTTTTAAAATCCAACTAATTTAATAAGCATCTAAATGCCTCATGAATGGATATAATTTGTATAACGATTAAAAAAATAACTTTTTTTACTATGCACTTGAAAAGTGCAGTTAAATTAATATTTAGGGGAAATTGTAAATCCAACTTTTTTTTGTTAATTTTTTGCTTCATGAGTTAATTAAATTCTCTTTTACATTTTTATTTTCAGTAGTCAGTCAAGGACGTTTGTTATTCTAACATTGTAAAAAAAATCACTCAAAAAAATCTCAAAACCCATAAATTATATGTTTTGTAAAGGCTTAGTAAATTGTGGCATACAAGAAGAAAATTGCCGAAATTTTTTTGTAAACTGATATATTTAGGGGCTAAAAATTTGTCAATACACAAAAATAAACCTTTTGTGCCAATTTATGAAATCACTTGATTTTCTCATTTAACTTATATAAAATATACAAATTTATTTATAAAGTCAAAACGTAATAAAATAAAACGTGTAAAATCAACACAGTTATAATTTTTTCATTGATAAGTTACTTTTTCTGTTAAAAAAGATGTAAAAGATAAATTACTAACATTTTGTTATTACAAACATGAAAGTGCTCTTTTAAAGCTTTGATTATAATCCTTAAAACAACAGAAAACATTCTCATCGTTACTGATTTTAACTTTATTGCAATATATGCGTCATTTCAATACACTTTGAATTTTTACTCTTTAGTGAGAATAATTTTACAATAAGAAAATGTTTAATTTTCCTTTGCTTCATTCCACATATTCAATGCTTGTCAGACATGATAGAAATTCAAGCAAGTTTCTCATACTGAAAAAAATATTATGTTAAATTTAATTTAAATGCATGTATAAAACCTGAGAAAAGGATTCAGATTAAGAAGTATAAAATCTATAACTGTTATATAAATCTATCTGTGTAGAAGTGATCAACTGTCAACTTCCAGAATCTCCTAATTCTAAATCAATATTGTGTGCCACAATTCAAGATGTTAAAATTTAATATAGAAAGATAATAATAGTGAGGAGTGTGGTTCACTATTAAGTATAATGCGGCACACACGAAGCTGAAAGAATTATAATTTTTTTTTGTTGTACAAAGAAATGAATTTAAATTTTTAAATAGGTTGTAATATAAGTTTAAAATAACGAATCCATTCATTACCGTTTTTATAAATAGTACAAACTAATATAATTTTAATAAATTCTCTTAAAATAGAGTGTTTGATATTAATACCGCAACAATCTTTATAACCGTTACTGGCCATAAGGATAAGATATTAATTTTAAATTAAAATAAACTTTAAAAGCCTTTAAAATATATTGGATGAAAGTCATTAAAATTTAACAATGTATAATTCAATTCATTTAGAAAAATACCTAGAATTTCAGCAGATGTTAATTTTAGTTTAAACTAGATTCTCCCACAGCCAACAAAAAGAAATTGGAATTAAAAAATTGAGAATGTTTTAAATGTATCTGTGAAAGAAAATGTAATTTTTTGTAGGATGAGGAAAAAAATTAAAACTATTCATGTTGATGATCATGACAAAATGAAGCTTTGGAAAAAAAACCTATTTCACAAAACATATGAAATTTGAAAACCCCCACCATTACTGCTACTTAATAGTTCACAATGTAATTATCGAGTACAGGGTATAAAAGTAATAATCTTTTTATTAAAATAGTTGCTCACTCGTGCAAAAATGAAGTGATGTTTTGCTCACTTGGGAGAAAAGATTTATTTTATTTACATGCTTATTATTTTTGTAAAAATATATATCATTCTATTCTGAATTACATTTTTTCATATAGACATAGACATTACGAAAATGGAATACCACCTTTTATTGATTAGAAGATTTCTCAATCTAGTTGATAACAGAATTGATGTGTATAAGCTCCTAGTGAAGTGGGTTTTGCTATTCTCTTGAGATTTGAGGATCGGAGGTAACAATCAATATTTGCCACTAAGGACAGTCATAGATTCACTTAAAGATATTTGCACGGAAGTGAGTGCGCGCGCACACACACACACACACTGAATTTTGTGAATAATTATTGTATGTATAACGTTAAGAGAAAAAGGATTAGAGAAATTATTAAATAATAATTATTACACTTTGGGGAACTATACATTTGAATTTTACTTTTTAAAATTAAATTACATAAAATATAACAATTATACATTTTTAAAGAAAGCAGAATTGAGAATGATGAAGAAAATTATTTCACCTGAATTATTTTAATAAAAAAATTTATCCATAAAATACTTAATATATTTTTTTGTTACATTAACATTATTCAATACTTGTGTGATTTCTCTAATGAATTACAACACATCTAACTATAAATAGATTCAATCAATGGATCTGGGTGACAAGTTTCTGAAATTTTTAAAATTTACTTTTACTTCACCTATGGAATAGCTTTAGAACAGATCTGTAATCATGAAGAGAAACGATGTTTCGTCTTTATTGAGTTATCTTTCGAAGTTGAAAAGCAAGTCTACCCGAGTTGGAGAATTTTAGTGTTTATCCTCATCATTGACGTTCTTTGATGATATTTCGTCACTTTTTTACTTTTATATATCTCGAAGGGCTGCGAGAACTAGATTTCTAATGACAATAAAGTTGCGATAAGAAAAATAGTTATCTAGTACCACAGAAGCGTAATTACTGAACTGGAAGAAGGCGGATACTAAAAAAATGAATGAAACTTATAAAAAAGAGTATACAGTGAATAGATCTGAAGGACTTGGAAATGTTTTTTTTTTGTATATATTTCTAGTTTTCGTTTCTTCGCTCGAAGTTTTTTTTCGTTTTTCCCTTTTCAGTGCAAACTGGGCTTGCAGCAACTGTTAAATGCTTTACGAAAACCATCTTGTAGAGGAATGGTTGTGGTTAAGAAAGCCTTTTGGTCAGATTCTCAGAAAGACACTATTTATTTTTCTTTTCTTTTTTACAAAACATGTCAAATACAGAATGTGTAACAATTTTTATTTAAGCTATCTCAGCTTCTAGGAATGCTTACAAACTGGTTTTAGTAAAAGCACTTAACAAAGCTTTAACACAAAAATTTTGAGAATATCTTAGACGAAGAAATACTTAAATATTTTCATTTAAATGTTTTCATTAAAACGTGTTTTTTTTGTCAGAAAATGAATGTATGAGAGCACAATTTTAGAAATGATGTATTACGTCATTTTCTTAAAAATTGTTTTACATATTTTTATTTATTTTCTATAAGAGAGTTAAATAGTAAATTTGCATTCTAGACCAAATGTAATCTACATGAAAATTTTTGAAAATTAAATGGACATTTTTCCAAATACTTCTCACAATAATTTTTATTGGATTTTAAACACAGTTTATGCTTTAAAACATTTTCGTCTACGACGATTATTTTTTTTATATTTTAATCCATACAATATATATTTCAAATTAGAATAAAGGATAATATTGCAGTTCTGAAATAATCATAGAAAAGTTTTTAATCTATTATAGTACGTAAAGTTGGTAAAAGTATTTTTAACTGAAACATCTTCTATTTTATTTGATTTAAAGGAATGCACTTTTGAATCTAATACTTCAAAGTGTCTTTTCAAACTTATGCAAGCAACTTAAAAAGCTACCATTTGATGGTTTCAGAAATACCTTGTTCCGTTTAAATCAACAAGGGAATTTCACAGTTTTCATTAATTAATTACTTCACTTATCAGTTTTGTTCTCTTCGCTAATAGGATTTGATTCTCGAAAGTTGGTTTATTTAAGAAATTAAGAACATTATTAATAACTTCGAAAACTTTTCCCATAATACCTCGTTGAAAACATCTCCAAATGGATTCTGAATTGATCTTCTATGATTAAAATAGCAAACATTTCTTTCAGAAGTTAATTAAAAATGCGACCCTTTCAAGCAACTTTAAGAGATAGAGCAGTTTCTTAGTGTAAGTATTTTAAGAGTGGTTTGATAACATATCCTCTATAAAATGGATTCATATTTCTAAAATTTTTAACTTATTCAAATAACTTTTACAGTGCTATGCTTGATTGCATGTTAAGTTCTGTTTATGGTTTAGCTAAAGATCAACATATAAGGTGATTGCAAATGTTTGAACTTAATAGCTTTTTTGTTACTTTTGGAAACGTTGTTTTAAAAAA
This sequence comes from Nephila pilipes, assembly GCA_019974015.1. Lineage (NCBI taxonomy): Eukaryota > Metazoa > Arthropoda > Arachnida > Araneae > Nephilidae > Nephila > Nephila pilipes. The sequence goes on along the minus strand of BMAW01122954.1, from coordinate 200,983 downwards.
AGTTTTTCCTATCTTATGTTTATCTTGATGAAACAAAATATCCACTCTTTCCAAAATAATAATTTAAACGAATATTGAATAAAAGAGCATAACTGTATTTGTACAAGTGCGGATAACAATTATACAATATCATTTTTTATTAATGCTTTTTACAGTTGTGAACTTTTTAAAATTATGAAATTTTTTTCAATTATAAGCATTTCTCAAAAGGAGTGGATACAAAAAAAAGTTATGTTTTTGAATACAAAATTCTAATTAGAATTTTAAATTTCATAAAGAACTAAAATGTCTTATAGTGGTATTATTTACCAATATTTCTCAATGAATGTCTTACTAAATATTGTATTATACTTTTCCAATTAAGGGGACTTCATATAATTTAAGGCTTTTATTATTAAGAAATTTTAAGGAAAAAGGCCAAAAACACTAAAACAAGAGTGTGAGGAAAAAAAATTCCGGATAAAAATATTCTCTCAGATTTTCTTAAAGATAAATCCTGATAACGATTATTCCAGCAATAAATTTAGTGTAGCCTTGAAATTTTTTTAATTCTCAAAAATAGTTTACTTGTTTATTCAGATCGTACTTTGAATAAGTTAAACTTTATGTAATAAGGTTTTGTTTGGGTTTTAGATTCTTTTTCTAAAATGTAAATGCAGTTTGAATATGTAATTTTTAATGTGGAATATAGAAATGAATGAGTTGTAGCCAATTGACTTCATTAAGTTTATTAGACATATTCACTCAATACAAATCAGTTCTAAAAATAATTATAGATTTTATTTAAACTGTGAATGAATGATATTAGAACAAATTATTATGGATTCACATAATAACGTCTTGAACCGAATATTATTTTGAAGAGTTTGTGAGTTGGGATATTCTTGGCTTTTTCTTCACTAACCCCGGAAATCTTATAATAATTAGTGCTTGTGAATTACATAAAATTACAATTTATTCCCAACCAGAATGAAAACTGATTACGTAAATTAGATGAATGCAGAAGTCAGATGAATTGAATTACAGATTTTGATATATAAATGAAATAGAATTATTGGAAAATGAAGGGAGATAGGTCAGGCTATGACATAAAATATTGCGTTGCATTGAGGAATAGCACTAAATCTTAACGATTGAAATGAATCTTAGTTAAGGTATAAGATAAGACTAGGCTGTTAGTGTGAGATGATTGAATCAAATCAAGTGAATTTGTAAGCTAAGAGTTTATTGGTAGATCCTAAATTAGAATTGATGAGATAATTGGGATTCGAGAGAAAGCGAACTTATCTGTACACTAGTGATTATTAATAAAATATTTTAGTTTGTTCTTGCGTGCTTTCAGTTTGATTTCAATTATTATCGACTTTAAGTAAACTGAAGGATGGAAAACTAATATCTGTATTTCATTCAATATCCCCATCTCATTCACTATATTTTTTTATAATATAGTTATGCTTTTTTACATACGAGAAGGCTCTTTCACAAATTGAAGTTTTTTTTATCAAACATAAAGTATCATTTGCGATGATATAAAAGGAAATGTGTGTATGCGTGACAACATGTTATAAGTTGAAAATTCTTGTATTAGTGCTGATAATTAATTTTCTTCTAATTTCTTTATTATATTAAATGCAAAGTTTTTCTAATTATCGTCTTTGTGCTCTATATTAAAGGAAAGAGTTCACCTGCTCTTTAATTATTTAAAATAACAGAAAATCTTCTATAATTAATAACATTTTTATTTGAAATCGAAACAGATTTATTATAATTCTTTTGGATTTTAGGAGGTTTATTATAACTCTTTTGGATTTTAAAAAGTTTTCCGATTTACAAAAAATTCCTAATTATCGATTGCTTAGTTATATAATTTTGGTAGAACGAATAAAATTGATTAGAAACACTAAATAGGGAACTGGTATTATTTTTCTATTATGACATTAAGTCTTCTGATGTAATTTTATAATCTTATCAAGAATTTTAACCATGCAATAAATGATACATTCTACATGGTCAGTAGAAATTCGTTTAATTTTATGTTTGGATGAACTACTTTAGCTTAGATTACACCACGAATTCCGAGTGGCACTGTTTGAATAAGATTCTGTAAGGCTTCATGGATTATTTTCGTCCAAATTAGCAGCAAGTTCTCATCGATCCATTGAAATAGCGACTGAAGGCACGAAACAGCCTGTAAAAACACTGTTCCAGCATATCCCAAAGAATTTCTATAGAGTTAAAATTTGGAGTTTGTGCTGGTCAATTCATGAGGGAAAATGAGTTCTTATAGTCTCTGAATTAGTTCTGAATAATCTGTACTCATTGGACGTTAGTATTTTTGTCCTGCAGTGTGCCATTTGCATCCGAGTAGGAAAAAAATCCCTGGATGGGATGAATTAGTCGTAAGTCATGTTTACATAATTCAACACGTTCATTGTATTATCACATAATATTGCTGATCATAGATCAGAACACATTTAAGCAACTACATTATAACACTACTATAATTTGTCTGCACAGTATGCACTTTGCATGAATGGTACATCACTTCTTGAGGTACTCTTTTTACTTTGATGCATCTATCGTTCTATAATAGGCTGAATTGTTACATTTCAGACGATATCATACTTCTCTACTACTCAACACCTCGTTCTTTATGCTTTTTGACGAACTGGAGCCTTTTTTAATTAATTGCCGATGCTAGCGATTTTCTTATGCATCTACAGCTGCTAAGTTAGGATTTCTCTCTCTTTTAGGATCTTGTCGTATTGTGCGTCGAAACACCGCAGTATTCATTATCAGCAGTTCCTATCTTGCGACTTTTCTTCACCAGCAATTTAAGTGATCTTCAGTTCCGAGAGTTAAGGAATTTTATTTACCACTTTTATTCCGAGATGTTGATGGTTCTCCACAGTCATTTTATTGATAGTTTAATAACATCTCACTTAGAAGAAATACGAAGACTTAAGTATTTTTGAAATTTAGTCATATAACAAGGACCACACCAGAACCAGCATTTTACCTTCCTCTCCAAAAATTTGCAAAATGCCATCTTGGGGACTTGGAGCTTCTCCGAGCACCAGCCCCACTAAATGGTGGGTTTTTAAAAGAATCAGGACTCAAACACACGACTTGTCAAAAGCAACGCCGGCAGCGAACACACGACCTTGACCACTCGGCTACAGCAGCCACTTCTCATGGGGAAGAAGATAGATTATCATATTTAATTCACACGACAATTTTTATGGCATATATTCCGGCCTATAACGCCCAACTCTTAATACAAAAAAATAAGATCGAAATTTGTTGTTGCGCGTTATACACTAGATAAAGTTTAAGAATAAAGCAAAGATGAAAATAAAAATAAAAAAAAATAGATTTCTACAAGCCTTCGTAGTGCACTATGCGCGATGAGTCCAAAATACGTATATGATGTATTTTAATCGGATTGATAAGTCGTGGGTTTCGGACGAACACATTTATTGATACGCAAAAGAAGAATTTGTTTAGGCAACTTAGGTTCTCTTAGACAACTTAGCAAACTGTGCATAATAATCGTTCTTAATGCACACAGCGTTTACATGACGTTAATCATTGTTTCAGCACGATCGTCTCTTCGGAGTCTGTTGGTAGAAGTGGACAAAGCGAAAACGGAGATGTTCTTAATACTGAGTATAATAATATAGTTCGTTCTTTTTAACCCCAACAATATAAAGGCCAAATTATATATCTACCAGATGTTATTATAGATCTACCAGAAATACTATACCTTTTGAACAAAATTTTTCATAACATTTCATATCATGTAAGTTCATCATTACCGTCTTTCGTTATATCTTCAGACATATCATCAAATTCAATTCCATCTTTAAAATCACTGCTATTTTAATCCATAAAAGAATAATACAATCATATTTCATTCTATCTAGATTGTTAAGTATACTACTTTTTAAATGTCTTTTGAATTATATATGTCATATTTAATTTCATTTTCCTCTCACACACTATTTCTAGATTGGTATGACGCATTTGACTTTCTTTTGTGAATATTTTTTCTCTTTCTACCATCCATCTATTCCATTGTCGTTTTAAATATTTTTTGCCGGCATTATATTTTGAATGTAAATTACATGCTAATAAAACAATGCTTTTGCTGCGACTGTTGATCTATTTAATTTATAGAAAAATAATTTTTTGGTCTTGCATTTGTATCTTTTCGTGAGCTGAGTTGCTGGAAAGAAGCCATTTTGGAGTCCAGTTTAGCGGGGAGAGAAGAGGGGGGGGACCTACATCATTTACCAACCAAATTTCATTCGTTTTTTAACTGTAGCTTTCACCTTCGCCTTACAGTGTCAACTGAATTCCGAGCTTTTCAGTTCTGGCATGTTTAAGCTCGTACTAACCATTGTTCTCTCTCTTTTGTATTCCATTTGCACTAATAGTTGATACTTTCTGTTTTTTTTTTTATTCTCGCTTTTTGTTTCGCTAGTAGCTTCTAGAGTTTAGAAACTTCAATGAATTAATTAAATTTCTAATTTATTCAATATTTCTATGACTTCCAGACAATATTTCACTCAGCTAAATTCATTTTAGGAATAAAATGTGAAGCATACGTTGAGATTCTTTATATATATATATCTGTATGTGTGTGTATATTTATAATTATGGTACTTATTTTTTTAATAAAATGGTAATAAATCTGATAAATATGTTAAATATAATAACTAATATTTCACTTTAAGAAAAAAACACTTTCCTGGAATCATTGTTTAAATAACACGAAATGTGTAATAAAGAATAAATCCTAAAAACTTTCCAAACACGTTTATCAATAAAAAGGTAACAGTAATTACGAAAGTGTCAATAAGCAATAATATGGATGTTACCAGAAATGTTTCATTTTATCTGAAGAAACTACTATTTTTAGCTTTAAATATTACCGATAAGTTTTAGAATAACTTTTTGAAATTAAGAAATCACGAATATATAATTGAATTTAGAATACATATTGAACTTTGAATACATATTTAAAATAGTAAATTTTTTAAAATGAAAAAAAAAATATTTGGAGCAATAATTTAAAAATAGTGACTAAAAATTCTTATGTCCTTTAAGCAAAATACTTCTGTGTAGTACAATATCAATTGAAATTAATTTGAAGACGAAAATAATGAAAGAAAAGTGTACTTAGAAGTTTTACATTTTTAGTACATTACAACATAGTTTGTTATTTTAAATGGGATTTTTAAAGTAAAATAAATCAAATTATGTTTCGAGAATAACAATAGCTCTCATAAATGAGGAAAATCTCATTACTTGATGTGAATATCAATTATTTTAATCTAATTATATCAGGTTAGAAGAGCTTTCTATTACAACTATTTATGCAAAAATCAATACTATACTTCATTCCTTGGGTCAAAATGGGATATTTATTCTCTTATTCAATAATCAATACTTATCTTTTTAACCAGATAATATTGAAAGTGTAAAATTCCGTTGAGCGTATTAGTGAATTCAAATAAATATATTTAGTTATTTTGTGGATTATATGATTACTATGAAAGAAAATCTTAATTAAACAGAGTGAATTTAAAAGCATACTAACCGAAAGAAAGAACATATTTAAATACGCATAAATACTTTTTTAAAGGTATTTACTGTGGTGCAAATTGTGACAAACAGTAAAATATTTCTTTAAATTCTTTCTTATTTTGAAAATTTGCATTTTAAAAGATACTATTTAATAGTGTAATCCACCAGTCACAAAGCCAAAATTGGAATTTTTTTTTCTGAAATATAAGTATTAAATATAATTATTAAAAAGTAAATGAATGTAATAATAAAATCTGTTTTATTACCATTTGTTTTCTTAACTATAAAATCAAATATTGTGTACTGTAAATTTTATATATTTTAAAGAAATTCATTAATGTAGAATTAATTAGTTACTTATTTCATCTTAATCGACAAGTTAGTGTGCTTTTAGAAAGAGATGCATTAAAATGTAATATTTAAAGTAAAATACTAAAAAAATATTTTAAAAGTGATATAAATCTCCTTTAACCTAAAAGGACACTTAGAAATCTAAATACAAGAATGAGCTTTAATTATAGCTTAGAGAATTATTCAAAAAGCATTCTTAAATGACAATGAACTGTCTCTGAAAATAATATATATATCTGCCTAATACACTGTACTAAAATTAAATTAAAACCATGTTACAAGTGAATAAAAAAGATACTTTGATACAAAAATTGATAGATTAAAATAATTTCAGAATTTCTTTATTGGAGAGTATCAAGAGAAGAAATTTAACCAAATAAGAAAATTTTCCGTTATATTTTCTCTAAATGATTTATATATAGTTAGTAACAAAATTCATTTGTTTTATTTATTATTCTCAAGTTCATTTTATTAATTTATATATTAACAAATTTTCTATTAATTCTTTTTTTTTTGCTTTAATCCAAATGTATGTTTCTAAACATATTTTTCTTAAGATATGTTAATAAAACCTGGAGATGGACAGCTATGATTTAATGTATACGTCTATTGTCAAGATTGGGTAAATCATTTAAAAAACAATAAAGAAATTTGTAGAAAAAGTTTAGTAAAAAAAGAGACAGAAATCACTGGCATTAAATTAAAGCTATATATGAGCTAGTGGATGCAATGTTTTAAATAATGTTTTGTAAAATAGTGTCATTTCAGTGGCACGTGTAATAAGAAAAATATTCATGTATAAAATTTTAGCATACATTTCTTTAACACTTTCATAATCACAATTTAGTAACAATATACTGTAAAAATAAAGCCAATATTATTATTATTATAAATCGATGTTTTATTTTGAAATTGAAAAAATGCGTCTTAGTATTTTCCGGATGGATAATAATTATATCGATGAAAAAATACGAAACCAATATTTGTAATTCATGAGAATATAATGAAAAGTTCAATGAAATATGAAAATGTTTGATTGATGGGTATAAAATTCGATTAATATAAAACTCTCTCATGTCGAAAATAGAATCTTCTTTTAAAAACAGAAAATGAACAGAAATCAAAACAACCGAAGAAATGGTCACCTTTATGATAATATTAAGGTTTCGGAAAAGGGAAAGAAAATTCAGGAGATAGTGTTCAATATATATATTTATAAAACAAAAAAAAATCAAACGTATTTTTGATAAATATTTATAAAAAGAAGTTTTGGAAGTAGAATTGGCTTTAATAAGGTAAATAAACCATTTCCCATTTAGTTCACTATTCGGAAAATAAAATGAATTATACCAATTTACTAATTCAATATCAGGAAAAAAATGTAATTTTTTCTCGTAATTTTTCAGGCAGGAGACATAAATGCGAATGATATCATTTGAAGTAGATACTATAACATATTTTATAAGAATGAAATAAATTTATACATGATACTATGTTTATTTTGCAACAAAAAATTTTGTGTAATTATTTAAACAATTAAACAATATAAAACATACATGGCAATAAATATTCCTGAATTTCTGTGATTGATTTCGTTGTGGAAAAACTACGAAAATGAATCGTGCAATCGAAGTGTTTGTTGCAAGGTTCATCACAATTGTAAAATTCGATGCATTGCACTGATAATTCTTATGGATGTCTTACGTTTTATTTACTTACAGGATGACAACATGTAATCGAGCAAAACTACTTAATATATTACAACTTTTATTAAATATTGTATATCTGCGATATAAATTTATTATACATACTTTTATATAAATATTATTAACTTCATTTAAGGAGTAAAGTTTTCTCATCATTAAATCCGAAATAGTATAATATCAACTGGACAATTATATCAATATTGTCAAGTATTTTTAAACTGAATAAGATCTTAATATTATTTTAAAGAAACTGATCGAAGATAGAGTTTCAAGAAAATTTAAGTTAGGGAAAAATATTTGAATGAAAAAATGAATTCAAAATTTAAACAAATTTGTATTTAAAAAATGAAAACTATGACTTAAAAATGAGCAGTTGAGATTTCAAGAAAATTATAATATTTATTTGATATTAATCATTTCAGGTTTTTGTTTAAATTCTCCGTTTTAATTGTATAGTTATCATTGAATTTAACAATCAAATTGCTTGTTATGTACCTTTCCCCCAGTTCTTTATACATTCTTATTATAATAAACTATTACATTTTTTTACATTTTTTATACTTGATGTAACATGTAGTAGCATATAATTGTTAAGAAATGTTCTTCATATTATTTTTTTATTGTTTTATTCTTCATATTGTAATAATTTCTCTCATAATGGCGAGATCTTTAAATGAGCTATTTATTCACAGCTGATGCAGTAAATTTAACAGATGCAGGCAGAATAATTTTAGATTTCCTGCCAAAGGAACTATCCGTAA
>BMAW01122954.1:139707-187573 GCA_019974015.1 Nephila pilipes | reverse complement strand
AATTTGATGACACACACACACACACACACACACACACACACACACCGTGAAATTCAGAAAAACGTTGTAAAAACCAGATTATTTAATCTTAAGGTAATAAAATTCAAATTAAACGTTATTTATTACATTTTCAACGGCTATTTGATTCGGCAATACTTCTCAAACATTTTGAAAACTTAAGGATGCGTTTTGCCTGCGGTGCTTCTAGTTAAAAATTCAAGGAACTAAAATTGCGATGAAAGGTGTAGAGACCATGTAATTTCATTTAAAGAAAAATACTAAAAAATGTACTTAAGTTGTTTTAACTCAAACGTCTCGAGTCGAGACGAAAGTCACTTCTCGAATAACTTTTATTCCAACTATTTAATTTTTAGACGAAAGAGAATTTAGTAACTTAGAAAAGAAATGTTGATATTTATAAAAGTTCAGCTATATTTAAGTTTCCAACTGAAAACAAATTAAAAGAAAAAATGTAATTTAAATTTCTAGATGAGAAGGAAAACATTTTTCAGAAACCTTAAATATTGAAAGCTATATATAAAATACATCTTCTTTAAGCCCATCATCTACTTTTATTTTGTCATTGTTGTAATTATTTTTAACTACAGAATGACTTAAAAGTTTCCATCTGACAATCAATAGAAATTAATTAAAAAATGTTGAATTATATTTTATTAAATCTTTGTAGCAGCAAAAATTGCAAGAAATCATACATTTATAATTATCAATATTTATCAATCTTTTCAATATTTTATCTTGTTCCATCGATAATAAATTCTTAAGAAGTGAATGAAATTTAGGTATGATAAATTATATATCGTTTATGAGGCAACTGTATCCTAGTGGTCTTGATTGCATACTTGCAGTCTGAATGGTTTCCGTCATGAAATGGGTTGGAGTCCTGATTTCACCTAAGTTCAGCCATGTAACTGGACTCAGGTACGTTAAATTTGTCGTGGGCTCCAGTCCTTCGGTTGGCGTCGTATGGAAGTTTGGAGAGAGAATGGGTCCTCGTTAATAGATTCATAGTCCCGAGGTTATAGGTCCCTAGTAATGCTTCTAAGAGAGATGTTAATACACAATTAATCAATAGTTTATGAATGAAATTGTACTTTTAAAATGAAGGGTAAAAACTTTCACAAAACTAATGATAATATTAATAGTAATTCGTTATCTGAGAGCCTTTACAGCTGAGCTGATTCTCGTAGGGGAATGAATTTGTAAAATTACTCGTAGTTTGAAATTATGGACAATCATTATGATGAAGTAAAATCATATTGCTTTTGATTGCGAAAACCAAATTTTCTGTCCTTTATCTGCTGATGTTTAGTAATAAAATAGATTTCCTTCATAAATAAAAGAATTTAAGCATAAAAATTTTAGAGTTAGATATTATTTCCTGAAAAAGTTGTTAAGTTATGAGAGACGAGAACATAGACAAAAATCCTTTCTTTCTTGAAATAAAAAAAAATCAAGAGTAAGATAAATAGATGCAGTCACAGAAATAAACATCACCAGATGACCGATAATGTGATTAAATTTCAAAAATGATGTAGTAACTGCTCAAATATATGAAAAATGTTTTCATTTTTAAAATGGGAAATTTAAAACACATTGAATTTACTCGTCTGGCTGACTAATGATTCCATTAACTAAGCAGTTTAATAAAGTATTATAGAACTTTATCATATACTTTTAATCTGAATAGAATAATCTTATATTTCTGATAATTGAATTCTGAAATATTTAAATTTTTTTCTATCTTCAAGCTTATAAAAAATTTATAAAGACTAATTTTATTTTTGCAACAACAGCAAAAGTTACATATTTTATTTGACATTTTAAGTAATAAAGATGAAATGTGTGTATGCAATTAAAATTTGTTATGTTTTTTCAATTTCATTTGTACATAACATATGTCATATTTACAAAAAAATATCATAGCTCAGTAGAACTTCATTATTTTAAAATTTATTTTGAGAATGATTCTTATATCACATTATAAATTTACACTAAATGAGAAGCTGATAGTTTTAAATGATATTTTATGTCATTAGATATAAAAATTCTGTGTCATCATATATTAATGTAGAAATTTGAATAGGCTATAATATTTGTCATGTAAAAGTTTCTCTTGTTCTGGGATATAAGTAGAAATGTATAAAATTTAAGAAAAAAAAATCCTGATCCCTTAACCGATACGTAATGGATAAAACTATTTCAAAAATCCTTAAATGTGAAACAGTAATTTTACTATTAAGATCACATTTATTCAGCACAGATTTGTATTTGATGACGTTTTAATCATAAAAAGTTATACTAATAATACTTAAAAATCCATCCTTGTTGTCTAGAAAGGAATTAAATGTTTAATTTTAAGTATGAAGAATTTGAAAAGTCTGAGTTCTTTTTTAAAACAAACGAATTTATACAGTTTCTTTGTAGATGTCAAAAATATTAACTTTAGCTCTTTCTTCCTTTTTCCCGAGGGAGTTATGTATTATAAATAAATATGACTGATAATACAATTCGAATATTACATATAATTCTAATTTAGAAAATTAAAAATCTAATATTTTTTAAATAGTATATTTACTGGTGAATAATTCATTTTTGACGTGTGGAGTTGAAAAATGTTCTTTAAAACGACAATATTAAATTCGATCATGAAAAGATAATTATATGATTTTCTAAAAATCTAAAGGATTCAATTTTTCCTTCTATACGAATTCTAAGTATAAAAATTTTATTTTTCAGTGCCCTTTTTGGATTTTCTTTCTATCAGAAAAGCTGTACATTTTAACAATGAACTTCTCTGAAATCAATTTTTTAGTTATGACAAAGTTACTTGGTGGTATATTGACAATTGTGTCAATATGTGTTACTGTGTTGTATTCTGATATAAATCAAGTTAGTTAAGCACATTTTCGTATTTCAAATTGATGTTTCAGTGTCTAAAGCTAATGCCCTTTATTATACTTAAATTAGAAAAATATACTTTATCGTGTTGTTCCACGATACAACTTCTTCTGTCTTTTAAGTTTTTGGGAAATGTCAACGGGCAATATTATTATGAATTTTGAAAACAGTGTTTGAGACAGAAAAAAACTAATCTTTAAAATAAAATTGTTGATACAAAAAAGTTTCTTATTTTTATATCTGTACTGTAAAAAGTACATGTTTAAAACTTGCAGAATATATTATATAGCTTTGAGTGACTATAGCAAATGAATGCTTTGTAAAATATGGAAAAATTAGGATTTTATGATACTTTCGAGCAAAAAAGTATATTTTATTCCGCTGAATTATTAAGAAAATAGCGACATATGAAAAAAAATATCAAGGACAATCGCTTGTTTCTTTAGAATGTGTATACACAAGGATATTAAAGTTTAATAATTTCCTTCTAAAACAGATAGATACGCATTATAAAAATTTAATAAAGTTATAAACTTATCTTGGTGTGCCCTTTTATATTTCCCCCTTATATATTGTGAGTTATTTAGCAATTCTTATAATGATATTCAAATGATATTTAGCTTGTTCTCAGAGTGGTTGGAAATAATAGAAAATAAGTATGAAAAAAACTCTGGAAGATCACTTAATAATAATTTCTTAGTACACCTTTTTAAACATGATGAGCTGGAATCCATTTACAGTAGACTAGCTAAGTATTAATGCTAATAGAAGTCACCCAATCAGTGTTCAGAGAATAATTTTCTTATATAAATATAATCCTTTTAAAGCTAGTTATTTAAGTTTCACTTACCCTGATGGTTGGTTTGTATGCTTCTTTTACTAACCTTCTCACCTTTTAAGTTCATAATTCACAAGAATTTATGCTTTAGTTTGATTATCCTTAAGACAATATATAGTACTTAAGTTTCCCTCCAAAGGGTGTTTTGAAGAGTATAATAATCTATATTATAATAAATGTTGTTTATTCTATACTTTCCAACAAATATTTACTACAAAGTATAAAATACGCAAAAATCAAAACTCTACTACTGCTTCCTGAATATCAAATAAAAAAAATTAAAGAGGTGCACGATGTGTTAAAAAATCCTTTTGTGAACATTTTCTTTAATAGCATTTTTTTTAATAGCATCAATACAATTATAAATATATTTAATCTTCAGTATTAATTATTTATAAGCAAATTATAAACAATTATTAACAGTTAAATGTATTATAATAAATCATGAAAGAAGTAAACTTAATTCTCTCACTTTTGCATTAGATTATTTTAAAATACTTACTTAAACTTAACACCAATCAGTAAATTCAGTACCAAATTTTTCGATATTTACGGGCTGAAGAAGCCTTGGTGAATCTCTAGCAATTTTTTCTAAGAATTAAATTAAAATATATATACAAAAAGCTTTATAGTGTTTATAATTAAAAAAAATCCATCCTTGATTGACTTCTTTAATAACGTCTTTTTGATCATATAAATAGTTTCAAATGTTTTCAATGTTTATGTTTTTTGTTACTCTTTATACGTCTTCAGTATATGATTAAAGAGACTCAGTGAATGACTTTCGGCAGGATCGTAATGTTATATAAATTTTGAATTGAATAAAAAAATTACGTAAAAAATATATACACAGTTCACTTACATATATGTATTTATACGTTAAATTTGTTGTAAAGTTCTTTGCTGAGTGGAATGAATTCATAAGACATGTTTAACCACATATTTTTGCCTCAATTCGGAAACTGCATTTTTGATATTATTATCTTCATCATTGTTTAATCTATTTTAAATTTTTTAGTTTTTATCGATTACTTTATTTTTAATGTTAATTCAGTTCATAATTAAATTTATATTTCTTATAAAGGATACTTATACAGGATACTTATTTCTTATAAAGGATATTAAGTGGAAAATTAAGATTATATATATATATATATATATATATATATATAATCTTAAATCTATGAAAACAAAAATGCATTGAAGAATTATTTTTAGAACAATGATGTTATACCACCTTTACATCCGAACATATTTTGAAAATGGTTAAGCCTTAATAGGAAACGTATTAATAAATAGGATGCGTATTTATTTTACTGAAATAAAAGTCGTTGGGAAGAGTTTGTAAACATCGCTAGTATAATCAATAAAAACAAAATGTGGTTGTTGCATTTATGAATTTTTTTCTTCTTAATATATGCGTGCTTTAGAACGTGTTACAATTCTTATTTTCGCTTCCGATTGAGCATCTCACATCAATTGAATCAATATCGAAACAAATGATTTAAAACTGTTTTAGGAAAATAGTTTTCCGATATTCCTTTTTGTGCAATCTATCTACAAGCAAATAGTAGGTAATGTAACTAATGTAAATGTCAATAAATATTCATCAAAGAAATCTGGTCTTTTAGCTTACAGAAGTCATTTATTGGATTTTAGTTTTCCAGAAAATTTCGCTTCCGATTCTTTACGGCTTACATTTCCCGATGCAAATAGCTAAAGGCGAGAAAGTATAATAAGCCTAAAATAAAAAAAAAAGGAAATCCTAATAACTCTTAAATCAGAAACGAATAGTCATAGGAAGAAGCTAATCACTTCAGTCATAGGAGAAATATATAATAACTTTTAAATCGCTTCAAGCCCTTTCAGGAAACTAGTGTTTTATAAATGATTCAACAAACGACTTTTGCAGCTGCTTACCACCTGCTTTGTGTTTCCTCGTAGTTTCATTCAACTTTAATAAAGAACTTTCTATTGTTTAGATTTCATTTTGAATTTTCCTTCTAATGAGCTGCTACTCGATTATTAAAAGCTTCTTGGGGTATTTTGAAACTATATTGATCAATGAAGCACTTTAAGATTTAATACAGTTATAGAATTCCTCAAACAATAGCATATTTACAGATATCTTTCATAAAATGTTCTAAGCTAATTTAATGAAACATTCTGTTGAGCGTAGGAATTCAACAAACCCTTATCCTATTCAAGCAAGACGAGTATTTTGAATACATGCTTCTATTGTTTTATTTCAGAAAAATGTAACGAGGAATTAAAGCAATAATAAAACTTTTAGGAATAAAATGATGTCACTATTGAAAAGGTTTTATTTTCCATAAAACTAAATAATCTGTAAACTCAAGAATTAGAAAAATCTTATAGTAAGTATATTCTGTACTTTATACTGATTATTTTTTAACACAGATTTCTTACAAAAGCTTGGAAAAGCCTCGATGATTCATAAAACTTGTGATTCTTGAAAATTAAACGCTAAGTTTCCACTAGAATCTAGATACCATGTTTCAATCAAAGAGAGAATAAAGGTATATTATCTTCAATATTAGCTTTATAAAAAAATTGAAAATATTTCCCCCCCTTTTTGAGGATTCATTAGTAAACTCATTTTTACTTAAACATATTACGTTACCGGAAGTTGATTCTACAGTTGGGAAGCGATGTGTGCTGTTGAATATAAAAGATCTGATAAACATATTGCTTATTTAATTGATTAAATTTTAAAATATATTACCTCATACATTAAGTATATTACTTAATGTATTACTTGATTCCTACTATTTTGATAAATTTTTGCTAGTTTTTATTCTTTATACATTCTTTGATAAATTTTTCTTATAGTATTGTTTATTTTTTAGTTCACAAATAGAGAAAATAATGTTAACAAAAATTAAATTTACACACGAAACGCTGTTTATTTAAAAAAAAAATCACGATTTTAGAGGCTTTTAAAGGAAAAACCTTTTTTGGAAAGTAATTATTAATCTTATATCTTTTAAAAAATAGAGACAGCCTATTCTTAAAGTGCTTTGTCTTTTCTTTGAAGCATCATATTAAGGAACAAAAACATTTCTGAAAACTAGAAAAATCCATGGATTCTCTCCATAGAAACTATTTTTTTTAAGAACACATTAGTTAAAATTTTGTACTTTAACAATAAAAAATTGATCATAATACCAAAATAGGTTTCTTTAAAAAAGTTGGCAGTTTAAAACGTTATCAATCTAAATGAAACAATACAAATTAGCAATATTTAAGCAATTATGTGTTCCTCAAAATCTTTGATTAGCTACTTTAAATTATTTTACATTTAAAAAAATGTCTCATTATATATAAATGGACTTCAGCCACAGTACCTAAAACTTGTGGAAGAGAACATCGACAATTATTTTTTACTATAAATACATTAAAATGTTTAAAATTATCAGCTGATAACTCGACCAAATAAGGGAAAGAAGTGAAAACCAATGTCAGACATTCCTATTTTACGCTTCAAGCTATTATATAAATGAAGGATTCAGAAGGACTTAAATTCACTTTTTAACAGGTATTTATAAGCGATAAATTTTTCTCTTCACAATTTCCGGCTACTATTCATGGTGATCAGCATGGCAGGCCCTTTAACCATCATTAATATTATTGTATTTATTATTGTCATTATTATTTTAATTACTTAGAAAAATTTTAAAATGTAAAATATATATATTTTTCATAAAGAGATTCCATTGACAGATTTATCTTTTGCCATTGTATTCACTAAATAGTATTGCAATATTAGTAATAAATTATAAAGAAAACAAATATTGTATGTAAATACTTAATATTATAATAGGTGTGTAAAGTTTTACCTTTTTATTTTAGATTAATTAAGAGGAAATTTCTGTTACTTTGTTTTTAATTGATTCAAAAACCTGTTTAACTACGTCAGTACAACATATAATCTAGAAACTACCGTTACATGTAAATAATGATAGATAAATTGGCTTTTCCCTTCATACTTGAGATTTTTGTATCATTGAGTTTATGAGTGCATCAAATTTTGTTGCATATGAAAACTCTGCAAATTAAATGATACCCATTTCCCAAATATTTTGCTCAATTGATATAGTTTGTTTGATGTTTCATATAAAGTCCCATTGTTTTGAAATTTTTGATAGTTGTTTGTTTAATACAACATAGAACATATTGATTAAAAGCAAAACTTACTTTCATGAAATATTGATTTTTATGAATAATCACTTCTAACCTTCCAGAGGATACACATAACTCTATTTGAATTTGGTTTAATATCTTTTGGCAAGAAAGTCCCTTTAACGCATATAATTGGCTATTCTATTTTGTCTCTTTGATATGCTTTCAGTCATTGTCTGAATTTTAAAGCGTTGTTAATAAAACTTCACATATCCTCCATTTTTATTTTAGAGATTCGAGCGACTGTTCATGTAAATTTTTGTTATAATTGTAAAACTACTTACGACTACCAATAAAAAACCTGCTAAGAAAGAAATAACGGAGATAACTTGCAAATGTCCTTGTGAAACAAAACATTGACCGTAGACTGCCTACCTTTTTGTAAAGTGAGTTAAAAAATGTCGAAAAGAAAAGCAGATCTAGGCGTTGAAGAAATAGAAGAAGCGGTGTCAGCGAAAAACCGATGCAAGCCCCACAAAAAATATAAGCTAACTAGAATCACAAGGCTCAGCTGTGAGATTTGTCTTGAAATTTTTATATGCTTAGAACAAACATATTTTCTCGGAGAGTAATGTAGGGATTCAATGACTATAAATGTGTTTTTAATTGTTTTTCTATTCATATTTAAATTCAGTTCTTACTTCCATAGGGTATTAATAATATATTATAATATAGATATAAGTAGTTCAGTAAAGCAATTATCAATTTCATTTATTTTATTTTCATATCCTTTCAACAATTTTTAATACTTTTTATATTGCTTCTATGATTTATATTTAGTTTGTTTCTGTTTGTTAAGTAAAGGAACAATCGTAGAATTCAAATAACATTTGATTGAACAAAGCGTACTTATTAATTTTTAATTGATTGCAACACACGTAAATTTATTAATTAATCACACGTTAGTGCATCTTAAAATACACGTGATCTTTCAATTTAGTATAAAAGGTGGGCCTTCTGCAAGGTTAATGAAAGTGTCAAATTAATCCGTAACACCAAAGTTAAGTGTTTTGTTTCATAGCATGTTTTCAAGATTTTTTTGTCAAATAAGCCTATCGTTGAAATGTTTAATTTTGTGAAGGCAATTAAGAATATTTTAATAAAGGATATAATTGTTATAATCTTAATATTTCTTATCACGTCCTATCTGAAATTTTCTTTTATCAAAACAAGAGTATTATAGCAATTTAATATTTTGATTATTGTAATTATTCAATGATATCATCTTTTCTCATAAAGATGACGCTTCAACAAAAAACAAGGAAAAAAAAATCGTAAGACATCCAAGCGCTTTTTCGTAAAATGACAGTTTCAGATAACATCCTGTCACTAAAGGAAAACCAACTGTCACTTTAAAATAACATTTGCTGTGACAGAAATCACCGAAACCAACCTACTGTATCAAAACAATGTTTCCGGACGAGCGTTCCTCTCGACGATCAATACTCAGGTATCATTGACCGTAATGGTACACTTTCTGCGAAAAGTTCTCAACAACTCGGGAAAACCCAATTCTGCTCCGGATTGCTATGAAGTTTTGCCTTTACAAAGTGATTAATTGTTATTTCGTAATTAAATGGATTCCAGAAGGATTCGCCTCATCTCTAATACATCATGACAAACTTGAGTGAAACTGTTATACATGACAGGGAAGAACATATTTAGCAATTTGTGGCTGCAATAAGATTTGAATTTATTTTCAGCCTGTTTCCAGCAATTGAACTCACATGAGAGAGACAAGTGGCCTATTCATTCAGTCTAATAATGGCGTAAAATAATGTAGAGAAACATTTGCTATTTAAAACGGTAAAATAATAATTATTAAATTGAAAAATTATTCAAGTTTGAAAGTAGAGATACTAAAACTGGATGGTACTTTAAAGCAGCTATTTTTTAACACATGCAAATGATTTATTTAACTAGATTAATGTAGGGCTAAACAAGGATTAGTTGGTGATTGATCACAAAATTTTAAACAACATACAAATGTAGAAAATAAAATCTAACAATCAATCAAACTTTCACATTATTATGAGCAAACACTATGACTTTACGTTAGATTTAGCATGCGGAAAACTTTGTTATTTTATTCAAAGTGGTATGGAATACTTATTTCTCTAGTTACATCATTATAACATTGAAGCTATTAATGATTTTTAATAATCGAAGACGATCCAACCATTTTTTTTATCTTTACGTAATATGATTTAATTTAGATACCTCAACATTTGAATGGTTTTTTAGTTTAAAAATTATATAAAATAAAATTTTTGTGCACCATTTAATACTTATATATTTCAAATGACTTAGTACTACTAAAGAAATATATATATATCAATTATCTCTGAATACTTTAAATTTTTGTTAAATAATATAGAAATCCAAGTGATAAAATGTATAATTTATATTTAGCGTATTAAGTCTAATTTTATTTTACATTTTTGAGCATTTAATTGAATATATGTGAAATTTTTTGTTAATTTATAATTAGGACGTAGGTTTGAAAGCTTTTTTTACGTTAGCAAAATATTTATTTCACTAGAGTAAGTGAAGTTCTACCTAAAG
Organism: Nephila pilipes; assembly: GCA_019974015.1. Classification (NCBI taxonomy): domain Eukaryota; kingdom Metazoa; phylum Arthropoda; class Arachnida; order Araneae; family Nephilidae; genus Nephila; species Nephila pilipes. Next base: position 177,048 of record BMAW01122954.1, on the reverse strand, counting down.
AACACAGTTTTACCCTAAACTACACCCTTAGGAATATTCTGGAGTAATACATTTAATACTCTACAGTGTTTTGAATAAAAGATGTTCGTAATAATTCATTTTAATAGTCGTAAAGTATATTAACTTAAAATCTTTATATTTGAAAAAGATTTGTGTGAAAACTAAATTTTCTGTTAATATATCATTAATATCCTTTAAATAAAATGTTTATGTTCAGAGTAAAAAAGAATTACATGTATTTTTTTCTAATTTTCTTCAGTTAATAATATTTTAAGGGAAGAATATATTCTAAAATAGTTTAATTTTATAAAGGTTAAAGCTTTTAATTCAATTAATTTTTAAGATATATTTCAGGAATCAGGTTTAAAGTAATAACATTTAGTAATACTTGCGTCTTTCAAGAGTAGGCATTAAATAAATATACGTTTAAATCGAAACGATGTATTTTTTAAAATTTTGCTTCTGCAGATATTTCGGCTTTTATACATCTGCGTATTAAAAAAGCTACAGTAATAATTTTTGCTCGAAAATTCTTTTCATGTGTTATTTTATGGTGAGATATTTCTGAAGCGTTTTTAAAACATATTTCAGCTTGGGAATAAGTTTCTTTTTAAAGAAAAAAACCCTTCAAGACATTATATTAAATTTTATAATCTATTTAATCGTGTCTTTTTTTAATGGTTTCTCTTCAATCCACTATTTTACTTCTCCTACCTAAATAACAATGAACATTCCTAGAGCAATGGAAAATACATTAATTAATTGTAATTAGACACGCAGTGACTATTAACTTAATGTTTTCAAGATAGTTATTCAAATCTTCTTGAAAGAAATTCTAAAGCTGGTAATTTAGAATCTGAAATTCACCATAAAATATATCTGTGCCGAAAAAAGTTATTTTCTGGTATCCTTAGTAAAATTCTTAATTTTTGAATTAATAAAACGATTTGATTTAAAATGAGCATTTTTAATTGTTGTATGGTTATACTATTAACAGAGAAAGTATATGTATGTATATTTATATTAATGAAGAAAAGAAATATTTTTTAATTCATATCATCTTTTCTTAAGAAACGCATTTATATGTAAAATTCTCTATTCATTCAAAATCAAATTTTTATGTTAAATAAATTGTATCATTTGAAACCATGGTCTACATACACGTATTTGAAGGCGTTTAGTAAGATATAAAGTGATAACTAAATATAACATCCTTATTATTTATTTATTTTATTTAGTGGCAGGAATATACTTAAAACCAAACACAGAACGATAAATATATATTTACTTATAGTACCTGTTTTCAGAATTGCTTAGAATATTGATGGTTTCTTAGGACAATAGCTTATTTGGCATGTTTGATAGTTTTAAATGCGTTATTTCTGGAGATATACTTGGAATTCTTTAAATAACTAAAAAAGCTCAAGTGAATCACATGAAATGATTTTCCCATTGTTTCAGTGGTAGGTAATTAAATGTTTCCTTCCCCCTCGATAAAAATAAATACATATTAAGACCGAGAAGAAAGCAAGAAATCAAAATTTCGCTGTAACTCGATCTTGAAAGCTAGTATTCGGGTATTCCCTTGAAGCATTGTTTATATTCATTTGCAGGACAAGTTCAGAAATCCCATTTATCGGATGTTAGCCAAATGAACAACTTTCGAGAATCCAAACAATGTTTCCCATTAAACTTGAGTAGTGTTCCCATAGGTTAACTTTGGAGCTTTAGATAAATATCTTTAGCAGAAGGAACTGCGAAAATATGAGCAAAGCAAGGAACGATGACTTTAACGGTATTGAATCATTTTATTTAATCAGAGGTGCTAATAGAATATTTTTTCATCATTATTATAATTAAATTATTTTTTGTGCATAAATTTTATTTTAGGAGCTTTTGATACTATCTGTTTAAAGAAATAATTATGATTTCCTTTGATAAAACTTTGTTTCTGGGAATGATCAATTCTTTTTTCATTCAGACTGATTTTTAAAGCCAGTATTTCAAAGACTGGAAGAAAATTAATGGGCACTTATGTTGAAAATTTATATATGTTTATAAGTTGTCATTAGTTCTAAAACACAGTGAAGTAAAATGATGCAATAGGTGTATTCGAAATTTCGATAATAATTCATAATATGAAATATAAATTATTGTAAATAGTTTGATTTTGAATAAGGAATTATTAAGATCAGTTTGAAATCGTTTAAATCAGTTTTGACTAGCATTTCAAAAGTAATATAATTACTCAAAATTAATAATTAAAAATATATATTTATTTAAGAAATTAATATCGTATTTTTCATGAAATATTTTTAATAACATTGTTTAAACCATTTTTTGACAGTACTTTAATGTATAAGGAAACAATAAGTAATATTTTTGTCTTAGAAAATTATGCGATATAAAAAATTAACTATTCGAAATAATATATATATATATATATATTAGGGCTTAAGTTCTTTTTGGTATTTGCCGTTATACCAGCGGAAAGGTATTTCATAAAAATGTTCATTGTACATTTGTAATGATTTATGTTCGAACTTTCCTTTAACTAACGTTTGGGGTTTCGTTCTCATTTTATAATAAGTTTGTAGACCTTTTACACTCAAATGAAATGTAGCTGCTCAAATTTGTTAAACTTTAGAGTTGTAGCGAGTAGATATAGTAAAGTACAGTATAAAAGTGGCAGAGATGTGAATATGAGGAGAAGAATTTTGTGGTAACAGAAAGATAGGAAGAGAGTGAAGGATTTGATTAGTGCTTGGGAGTTACTGGCATTTCTGTGTGAGCGAGAAGAAATTATTCCCCGACGCTGTCTGGTCGAAGCTATCGCCATTGTGGAGTCATATCGGTTCTTAGTATTCTGTTATGAGTAACATTTATAGAATTTGTTAATATCTATGTTGAGTGACAGTAAACTGGTAGACAGCGTTCTTTTTTTGAGAAACAACGATGTTACTTTGACAAGTACTTTGACTACTTTTTTCAACATTGCGTGATTGTTTTAATTAATATATCTATGCTTGGAACGAAGTTAGTCTTTATATTCGTGATCAGAGGAATATTTAAGATGACGGTCAGGTCAGATAACACAGATACACCACATATTTATGATTTCTGCGTTATGTAGAAAAAATGAATTGACGTAAGCATTTAAAATTATAAGAATTCCTTCAATTTTTTATTTTCGTTAAATAATTTTAAAAGCAATGAGTGTATTCAAAATTAATAAAGGAATCTAAAGCCTGATATTATTTTTTCGTAGCATTTTTTATATATTGCAGAAATACGCAACATGAACTTGATGATGAATAGTTCAAAATATGAAACAAATTTACTAGATTATAAATTTATAAAGTTAAATGGCATGCTGATTCTCCGCATTTAAATTAATATACATTAAATGTTTCAAAATTTGACAGTTTAACATTAAACCGTAATTAAAAATATATTAAAGTAGTGTCTGGAAATTTAATACATATTATTGAACATGTAATTAACTCTATAAATTTGTGGAGGCGAATGTCATTAAGGGATTGATGCATTTAGTAAATAATTCAATAGAGTGGCAGTAAACAATTCCCTGAGGAGCCCTTGCGATAAATGCCAACAGTATGCTTTAGCCTATTTATTGGAGTAATATTTTGAATTATGTTTTGAAGCATTTGAGAAACATCAATATTAACACTTCTGTTATATAAAACTATTACAGATCTAGAACGTGTTTGACTCAATTTATGTGATAATGTATTAATGTACTGATTTCTTTTCGTTTTTGAAACTGAAATACACAAATGCATTGTCAAAGGTGATAAATAAATTATGTCATAGAAAACTTGTTTAAACAAAGAGAGCGACAAGAGAAGGAAATTTAGTAAAGGAAAATTTTACATAGTTTAGAAAGTGAAACAAAATTGATTATTAACTGTATGCTTTATGAAATGCAGTTCGAGTTTATCTGAATGTTGAAATTTTAAAATATTAAGCTTCTTATCTGTGCTATAGTTTTGAAACTTATTTCAATCCTCCCATTAATAATAATAAAAAAACACAGCATATCTTATGTACTTTTTCATTTCTTGATGAGAAAATTTGATTTGTACATTCCTTTCAATTTAAATTAAAAGAAAATAATTTTGAAATATGAGCTTATTACTTTGTTGAAGCGTAATTATTTGAAATTTAGAAATATCAATACTATACTAAATGCTATTTGTTAAATCTAAATTATCTTTGTACAATTTTTATTGATTTATGGTAATATCAAAATTTAATATGTAATGATTTCTTCCACTAGATGCCGAAGTTTTTTTTGCAAAAATTATTTTTATGAGAAAATGGCTAAATGGTAGATTTAAATATAAATGTTATCTAAATTTACATAAAGTCCTCATTTTATAATTAATTAATTCAGTCATAATTAATTTTTGTGTTTGTGATTTACTTCCTCATTTTTAATTAGCAAAATGTTGTTAGCTAATATAAAAATGTATAAGAGTAGCACATAGGATATTCTGATTTCTGGGGGACTGCTACCTCTTTAAATGTATGCCTAACAACATTTGAAACAAAATTTGGTAGAAGAATTTCTATAAAATATTTTTAAAATGTGCTGTAACATGGCTATTTTATATAAAAAGTGAAAATAAAATGTTTTGGGACAAACATTTCTTTTGCACCATACATATGTTTGAAAATAGAAAAGTGAAATTTGTGCAACTGTATTATCAATTTCATATAAAATGTGAAGGAATTGAAATTCTTCGCTTAAAATTATTTCAAAAGAAAATGCTTTATTTCCAGTAAGAATAAACTAACGATGAATTCAAATTATAGCTCTAGAATTTATTTACCTCAAACAATAATTATAACTTGAATTGTTTCTGCTTTTGTGAAATTAAAAAAAAATACATATAATAATTAAATAGCTCTTATTATTGAGCATTACAGTATTGGAAATAGAGTTTCAATAGTCTTTTAAGTTATCTGTAATGATAACAATAAACAAATTTAATAAATTAGCACATAAAAAAGGACATAATAATAAACATTCGGAACATATAACTTTAATATTAGGTTAAACTAAAGATTCAAATTTTAAACCATTTATTTCGTATTGAATTTATGAATACTTGATATTTGATCGTTTTTATACTCCTCTTTTGTAATTAAATTATTTTGTCTACCAAAAAAAAAACAGAAATAATTAATTCAAAAATTATTTTATAGAAAATCGTATACATTTTATTATATTCCTCATTTATTAAGATTCATCATATAATAAGATATACCGTTAAAATATCTTCAATTCAGATCATTACAAATGCAATTTTTAAGCTAAGAAGATATTGAACAGTATAATTGAATATACATTCAATCATTAAGTAAACGGATTGAGAATTGACCGTTCAAATAAAGTATATTGAATTGACTCATGTGTAACTGAAATTTGGTTAAAAGCCAATTTCAATTATTAACTGCAGTTTCTTAAAAGATAGATCTCGTAAGTTTTCAAATTACATTTTAACGTAATAATGATTTAAAAGATCTTTTAAAATTATTACGTTACCATATAGGGAAATCGGAGAACTTATCAATGGTTATTGTACCGAAATATTCCTTTATTCCTCACATTAATGAAAATGAATAATAACTAAAAGATACATAAAATGGAGGCAGTCGGGAAAATTCCCCAAGAGAATTTCTAACATAATTCAATATTGATATAGCTGAAATGATCCTACCTTAGAGGAAACAAACGGGATTCAATAGACATTTCTATTTGCTGAAATGGGCATAATTCCAAGAAGACAGAGTAGGAAATCATTCTCTGAACTACAATAGTTTTGATTATTATCCATGTTTGAAAATTTCTAATCGTAGAAACTGATAATTGCTTTACAATCCTTATTATTGTTGCAAGAATTTGTTACTTTCAAGTTAAATTAATGCAGTATTAAAATTTAGCATTTTTCTTAAATTAAAATCAATAATGTTTTATTTTTCAAATTGTGTTCAATCAAAATCTTAAAAATTTGCTATATAATGATAAACTTCTTAATAAAATTTACTATAATTAAAACTTAAATGTACCAAGTAATGAGTAACTATAAAGAGTGTAAATTTGTCCACGAGCAATAAACATCTTTTTGACTTCAAATTCACATAATAAAGTATTTTGATGTAGAAGACTAGTGTGACTTTTGATTTAGTATTTTTGAACTAGAATAATACCCAAATGCATTGGTAATAGTAGTGATTCACAAAATGCACTTGAAATGGTGTCCATTATTTGAAAATTAACATATCATTTAAAAAAAATTAGAACAAAACTTTTATATTTAATGATTTCATTAGAAATCTTTTAGAAACAAAATATATTTCATAATAAAAGAATACTGTTAAAAACATATATGTGTTTCATTATTAAAGGCTAAAACCAAATCAATAATAGTTATTCGAAAGAAAGTTTTAATTTATAATTACTTTCGCTCGATATATAATTTTTATTTATGAATTCTTTGAAATTTACACATCTTTGATTTTAAAATAAATTTCAATATTTCTTATTATTTTTTTGCACTACCAATTTAATCTTAAAAATAGAACTTACTCATATTATAAAGGAAAGAAATCAAAACGTTTTAGGTATAGCTGAAATATATGGAGAAAGTTTGCAATGGATAACATGGGTCATTCAACAGAAATATTGTAAAATGTTTTTTTTTATTAAGAGCTACACATACATCACACAATGTTAGAGATTGGCAAGGTTTATAAGGATATAAAATCTTTTTCGGATGAACTCCCGTAAAATATATGGAAAAATACTAAGCATGATCATACACTTTTTCAAAAATAAATTGTGTAAGTGATTATAGTTTTTTGAAAAATGAATGGACTGAAGTGAAGATTTATTCCAACCATATCAATGAAATGTTTTTCCAAAATTTTAAATGAACAATTACTTAGTAAGAATATCTTGATAAAATTTATAACATGCATCAGGACTCAAACTCACGAAACAATAGAAAGAACGTTTGCCGGAATCTCGTGGCCGTTTTAGTGGTTACCGAGGCTGGCTGAAATATTTATAATATATGTCAGGTAGCTGAGTAGCTAATGCTCATGGTTGCGAGCTGAAGCTGATATCTTTTTTATTCAAGTCGTTGGTTAATTACCTGATGTCATTAAAAATTTTCTATGAAGCTGGCCCAATCCGCCTGTGGGATTTTGGGGAAATTTGAGAAAGAATACCAGTTCAGGTGCTATCCTCGTCACTTTACTGAGATTTAAAATTATTAGCTCTGTCACCAACAACCTTCGTGCTGTTTTGAAATATCACGTTACTGAACAATTAATCTAGAATTTTTGAAATAAAGGAAAAGTAAAATCTTTTTCTTTGTTTTTATTTTTTAATTTATTTGAATGTCTAGTAGTTTATCTCTAAATATTGTTTGAAATTCAGTGAACAGTATTTCATAAGAAACCATTAAAAATGTATAACAAAATTATAAAAAGGTACACAGATTATTTGAAGAACTTAGTGACTAACATATTTTTGATAAACATTTCATAAAAAAATATTATGAATTATTTTGCTTGACTATCAGAATGATCCTTCTGATTCGAGTAATGTAACACTGTCATGAGTAAATTTGTCTTTTTATGATACTAGTATCGTTATTGGTTTCAGATGTAAATTAGTGATTGTCAGGAAGCAATACGAAAGAAGAAATTTTAGCATGCATTTCATGAATGCATTTTGTTATTTAAATTTGGAATGTCAATCACTTTTCGAGACAGCTGGTCTTACGTGAAAGGAAAACAGATGCTTGGAAACCGTTGCTTATCCGACAAAAAAAGGAAAAAAAAAAATTCAAACATACTTTATGAAAATGAATTAAACAGAATGAATAATAATAATGATAAAAAAAAAGGAATTCTTCAATTCCAAGTTTTATTCATTTGAGGTAAATGTTTTACTTCCACATCTGGTTTACACCAAATTTATGTTTGATATAAAAGAAAATGGGAGTCAGATAAATAACATTGATTGTTAAATTTTGAAGCATGTAAAACATTTTTCTTTTAAACAACTAAGCAAACACCACGAAACATTTTAAATTTAATTATTTTATTTTAAGGCAATGTGTGATGAAAACAAAAGGGAAATATTTTTATTTATTATACTTAAAAGCTTTTTAAAATAAAATGTGCTTTTTAATTATTTTGTATTTGTATTTAGACATGCAAAAAATCACTCTAGATCAATTAACTTTTTTTGAATCTGTAAAAGTAAGGAAAAATGCTTTGTGATAAATGTATATTAAAAATAATGCTCATTTAGTTGTAATGAATTGAAAATGAGTTTTTCATAAATTTTCTTAAAATGATTAATGTTGTGAATTTATTAGTACTATAAAATTTTAAAGTTTAGGCAATATATTTTGATCTATGGCACCTGAAAAAGTTTTAATTGGACGTTGTTATTATTATCATTATTATTAAATTACTTTTTATTGATATAGGGAAAATTTAATTAAATGATTATTATCAGAAAACGTTTGTAGAGTAAATGTTGAGATAATTTTATTGATATCAGTAATTTTAGCAATTTACTTAGTAAACGTATTTTTGGTAAGGTACTTTATGAAAGCTTTGGATGACTTATGGCAAGATATTTTAACTATATAGAATTTTTTGTTAATTTAGAGTAACTTTCCAATTTATCAAAAATATTAACTATTATCACAATGGATGAAATTAAAAATAGTTTTAAAGTCGTGAAATTTTCTTTGCTATTTCTTACGACAACATTATTGAACAGTTTTTAATCTTTAAGAAACCTCTTCTTAACGTTAAAGAAACATTAGATAAAACCTTTGCAGCCAGAAGATCATAAATAATGGAAATTTGATTACATTTGGGGAAAAACTTTATTTTGAGAGCAAATTTATTGACACTGTTCACAAATATAATAAATAGAATATTGTATTTTAGGTAAAGTTTGTATTAATAAGTTTAAATTTGCTTGCTTAATTTACATTTTTCTTTTTTTTTAATTGCACATGAATTCTATTTTAATTTTGAGATTTTTGCTTTTAATAATCTTTATTAGGGCGTTCATTCATTTGACTTCCAAATTATATTACCACAAGGAATCTAAAATCGTGTTTTAAATATGAAACTTCTATGATGTTTACATTTTAAAGTATATCAGTAGAAGTGTTAGCTTTTATAGAGCCTTGCAACTGATTTGAAAAATTATTTCCAAATGTTATATGTAATTTACATGAATTTAAAAAGGTTACGATATAAAATTTTATTTCATATAGGGTGGTAAATGTAAAGAAGTATATATGGTTTAATTCTTGTGTAAGAGGCATGAGAAAAAATAGAATAATAAACTGCTGATCTATTTAAAATTTACTTGAAATATCCTAAAGTTTTTCATATATAGAGTTATTTATACAAATTGTTTACTTAAACAGATTAATGTATGTGCAGATTACCTACGAAAATACTAAAAATATCTTTTAGAAACGTTCCCTAATATATAATATATAGTATAAATTATAATACATTATAGGCTATTATAATATTTTATTAGTTGTAAATATTTTAATCAACTACTTGTTACATTTTATAAAAAGATATAAGGTAAATAAATTTAATATCAATAATTTTAGTTATTTTACCATTATTTACATTTATAGTTAAATTGAAAGTTTTTAATTCAGAATATGAATAACAAAATATCATTGAAATCAAAATATATTCATGAATAAGCAGATACATTTAAAATTTTTTTTCTGATATTTGTTTCTTGAATTTTTTGAGTAATGCGTTTACAAATTGTATTACATGAATGCTATTCAAATATCAGTCTAATATTCAAGTACGATAAAACATAAGGTGAATTAGTATGAAAATTTAAAAGTACATAGTAATGTATAACAATTGATTCACATTCATGTAAATTTTATTCAAATACTTTATTCAAAATAAATAAAATTGTAACAGAATGTATTCGAAAATATTGAAAAGTATGTAGAACTTTTTAATGTAAAGACAGAAATAGTTTGAAATTTAGGATGAAATCTATCTTTTCAAAATATTTGTATTATTTCTAATTTTTAAACGCATCTCTTATACGACTATTTTAGGAACATGACATAAAAATATTTCCATATGCTGTAAATTATTTTAGCACTTGAGTTATTATTTAAAAACTTTTAGTTACTTACTATTTAAAACTTTTAGTTACTATATGTATATCTATTTAACCCATTCTTTATGAATTTAAATACAGGGAAAATGTAGGTATTTTCCTAATACAACATAACAGCGTAGTGGATCTTACAATTACAACAAGAACACAGCCCATTATTTAACACTGTCTCATAAACTTTGTTTTTAAAGGTTAAACCTATTTCTTACAGCAACTAATGCCCAGACAATGCTTTAAAAATGATCTCGGTTTTATTTAAAAAGCTTGATATATTTTCTTTTTAAAGAAATGTTCTAACTTACGGATTAAATAAGAATTAAATGCAATGTAAATAATTATGATTATTTTGCAAAAGAATATGATTAGCTTGGAAAAGGACGTAATTGTTGAGGATCATAGTATTCATATGCCAATGGAATTTGAAAAAAATAAAAATATTTCATTTTCAACATTAATTATGAAAATATCATGTTCTGATTATCAATGTTTTCATGCGGATTTCGTACACTTAATAAATATTTCAAAATGCTTGAAACCCTATAAGTATTTTTGTTTTAAATCCCTTTAAAATGAAAGTAGAAAAATATAAAACAAAATAAAAGTCAATTTAATGTGTATATAAATGAACAAAACCACATAAACACTTATTGTGTGTTTATGCGATTTTGAACACACGTGAAAGTAAAAATAAATAAGACCATTTTTACATAAATAACGAAAACAAGTAAGATTTCTTAAGATATTGTGCAAACAATATTTCAGATTATAGAGATAAAATAAGTTAAATTTTAATGGCATCTTGCTATCAATAGTTCTAAAATAGCCATTAAAATTCAAAGCATACGTCTAAAATCTTTACTGAAAAAAAATTCATTTGCATCGTATTTTTAGTTGAACAGAGGAAGATGACAGCCTTAAATAAAACTCGCACAATTTCTAATCTTTAAATATTCACTCACCTTATCTCATTTGAGGAAAAGTCCATATTTTGCGAAATTTCTAATTGAATGAATAAGTAATAATAATATATTTAATAAATAACAATATGTTTTATATAAGGTTTTATTTTCTGATAATATTTTTTAACTTATAGTAATGCAGCAAATATAATACGAGTAATTTCAGGAAAATAATTTTTAACAAATAAGCTCAACTGATATCATCTTAGTAATTGTTAGAAAATTCAAAGCTTTAAAGTAATATCGATAAATATAGCTTCATCATTGAAATTTCTTTATTAAAAGAAATACAGTCTATCAGGATAATCTACATATAATAAAAAATGTTTTTAACACTAAAATTTAAGAATATATATAATTAAAATCAATTTATATTAAAAGGAAAATGTTTTCTAAAATAACATTCAAATAAACATTTTCTGTTTATAGGGTCTTTGTCTCTTGTAAACTAGAAACTATTAAACATTTCAATATGAAATAACTAAATGTATAGACGTATTATAAAGAAAAATTCAAGCATATTTCATTTTATGACCATTTATTTGAATTATATTTCCTCCGTTACAATCTATGATTTTCTTCTAATTTTTAAACACTATTTTTTAAAAATCACGAACAGCACAAAAGTGAAAATATAAGCGATAAAGGGACACTATATACTTTTCAAATGAATGCAGACAAATGAAAAATAACACTGATATTTATACACAAAATGCAACAATAGGCCATTTGTAATAATGTCTTATGTAAAATAACAGAATAATCCTTTATAAAAATTCATACGTACTCCAGATATCAATTTAAAGTTCTGTTATACTATTATTAAAATATGTATGCTTAGGCATTAAATACAGTATTTCAAGAAATTGATTTTTTTATCGTGTTCACATACATTACCTTTCTTAAAATATTAAATAGTTTTGATTATGCTTTTTAATGGCTGAATAGATTATTACGTGTAATTATTACAGTGGTGATATGAGAGAAAGGATGAAAATAAGGCCATTAATGCATTACTCAAATATTTACTATTAGGGGTTTTGGATTTTGGAATTTTATTAATTGAGTTTAAAAAAAAAATTATTATTGGGATTGCCACGATAGTGAGAAGCGTAAAAATTTATTTTAATTAACAAGACACATTTTCTATCACACAAACTGTTTTTTTATAGCACAACTATTAACTATTTTTACCAACATTAAAAAAATAAGATTATTTACGTCCCATCTAAGCTAAAAGCAAACGAAATAGACATTAAGGCACTAATGATCGTAGTTGATCATTTATCTTTACTACATTTGTTACCTCTTTTTTTCGGGAATCTTACGGAAAAGAGGTGATAAAAGATCCCGATCTCGTTGTTAAGATTCAAAGACTATAGTCTACTGCTTTACGTACTTAAAAAGATCATTTTCAAACTTTTTATTCTTTAAACAAAGACAGTTTGCTTGTCCGAATCTTTTGCTTTTTGTTGATTGGGAAAGAAAGAAGCATCAAGTTTGGCGTCTTTCCCAACAGAACTGGTCCATTATTGAGCACCCGAAAAATAAACGCAATCTACCGTTTTCTCCGGCATCGATTTATTTTCAAGCTTCCAATTGTTTCCATTCAATTTCATTCTCAATACCATTTATACGGGGATATCCTAAAGTGCTATTCTATGAGTGGAATTGTCTCAAGGTGTTACATCATCTATTTATTTTCAAGTGCCTTTGACTTTTCTTTGAAACTATAAAAATCCCATTTGCAATCAAAAATAATTCTAAAAGATTTCCAACTCTACAAAATATCTATAATAAAAATATTTAATTATTTAAGCAAGTTTTTTTGGAATATTTGTGGCTAAAGTTATCCTTTTTTATGTTCTCTCTCTCTCTCTCTGTGTATATATATATATATGTCTCTATATAAATATATCTATATAAAGATGGTCGTAGTACTCATCAGAAAATGTTCTTTGATATAAGGAATAATTCCATACTTTGTTAACATAATTAATACATTTTATAAGAAATTATATATTGTATATTTTATAAGATAGTTAATAATTTAAATTTTACCTAAAATGTCATAAACATCAAAATTTGGAAGGAAACAACCATATTAAATTTATATCTTGTGGTTCAAAAACGTATATTAATCTTGCTGTTAAAAATTACAAAATATTATACATACGTTTTAGAATGCTGCTATTATTAGAAATAGAACTGATATAGTCACATATATTGATAATAAACATATTTATTCTAATTACAGCTAAAGGCTTGAAGATCTTTTTAAATTTTTTTGGCATGGATGATTTTGCTAAATACCTGAAAGAGATTTATTAGAAATGTAGTAATAGTAAGGTTATTGTATATGATAAATTTAAATACTTACTTATGTTAGTTTTAAGTAAACATATATTTTTTATAAACATGATTCATAAACAGATTAAATTAGTACGAAAAGGTAGTTATTCAAGTATTTGTTCAACCAATATTTATTTGCACTTTACGAAAGAAATATTTTTCTATTATAATAGCTTGAGAATGTTTAGATACAGGTATGATGTTAGTTTCTTTCAAGTTAATAATAAAATGGTGTTAATGGTGAATTTGGATAAAATTCTTTAGAAAAATAATTTTCTTATAATTTCATAAAGAGTAATTTAAAATATAACAATTATTTTTTTTCTTTTGTTTGTGTTAAAAAATTAAAAAAAAATTATATTAATTCTTTTATATTTTATTTTATTCTCTCTTTCTCTTTTGTTTTTAAATTTCTCTTTTCTCTTCTTCTATTCTACATGTTGCAATTATTTTTTAAAGTCTTTAAAATCCTTTTTAGTACATCAGATTTTTAATCTTTTACAACCCACCGTATTTATTGGAATCGAAGTCGCCATCAATTCTAAGCCGAACCCTAAGATTTCAACACGTTTGTGTGAAAAGTTAAGAAAAAAATAGTATAAAAATGTTTATCGATATCCGATACTTAACGAAATTAAAAATATCATTAAAGTAAGAAATAATAAGCAGTAAATAATTCATTTTACCAGCATTAAAAACTATTAAATACATACACTAACCCCGTAATTGTGTAATTCCTACCCAATTTTTAATAGCATGAACACTGAAAAAAAAAGTGGGGTTGCTTAGATAAATACGATAATTGATAAATTTTCCTTTTGTTCTTTTTCCATTTTCATTGGTTAGTGTTTGGGTATTTCTTTTGGTTTTTGTATATTTTTTCTTGGTTTCTTATATTGCAATGTGGTCTTTGTGTCTTTTGTTTTGATTGAATTTATATTTCCTTATTTGTGATTTCTGTAGGGAATGTCTAGCCATTCAAACATGCTGAACCTGTCAATATGTTATAAACCATGTTAAGATCTTATAAATGTAGCATTTCATTTTATTTTTGGTTTCTTTTTCTCTTTTGTTTTTGTTACTTTTCATGCTTCAACTTTCTTATGATTTGCATCATATCTGTTTTCTACTTTGCCTGGTATTCTCTCAGGTATTTCTTGTCCTCTTTAATTATTTTATGGTGTAGACTTTCTATATTATTTCATTTTCTTATGTTGTCCCAGTTACGAAAACTTATTTTTTTTTCTTTTCTTACAATTAAAGAAATTTATTCCTCAAGATTTCATTGTAATTTTAAATATATATATGTATATGTATATATATATATATATATATATATATATATATATATATATATATATATATATATATATATATATATATATATGTATATATATAATGTATAACTATATAACTATATGTATGTATATTATAGTGTAATAACTCTTAATAACTAATATATAATATATAATATGTATGTATAACTATATATAGTTATATATATGTATATATATATATGTAACTATATATATATATAACTATATATATATATATATGTATAACTATATAAATATATAACTATATATATATATATATATATATATATTTTCTTTTGGTAGAATTGTTGTTTTGTAATATTATTATTTTTTTTAAATTTTTTTTAATATTTTGACTTGGTGAAATGTACTTCATTGAAAAGGATGGTTGAATGCGAAACACTGGTATAAACACATATGTTTCACTTTAAAGTGCGGAGTGGTGTTAGTTACTTTATTCATTTTTGTTTTTATTTGTTTTTTTTTTATCTGTTATGATTTTAATAATGCTTGATTTTTTTTTATTTGTTTGTAATTTTCACTGATAGGTTTTGAGTGAATTGAATTAATATTCCATTTTGATGTATTAAGATAAATTTAAAGTTATTTTCATTGGAAATATTTACTTTTCTTTATATTTGTAACCTGAATTTTATTATTTTTTTTTAACTTATAGGTTTTTCATTTAATTCAGAAATAAATTAGTATTTTATAGTAAATAAATAAATTTTTAAGAGGATTTAGAGATTGTAATTACACAATTTTGCTTACAAATAAAGTATATATATATATATATATATACATACATACATACATACATACATACATATATTTATAATATTTATGCAAATCAGATATAAAAATTCTTAAATAACTAAACAATCTTAAATGAAGAGTAAATCTAATAATAACAATCTAAAAATAAGAATGAATAACTTAAAGAATTAAACAATCTAACTTAAAACAAAAAAAAAATTAATTTACGTATTTAAGAACCAAATAATTCAAAAGAAAACCATGTCACAGTAAAGCAAAAGTTTAGAATAATGTTGATAATGTAATGAATAGTGTTTCACTCTTTTGAATGGAACAATGTGTACTTACACCTTTAATTACTTATCAAACTATCCCACTTCAGAGAGTGACATTATAAAAAATATGATGACAAACTAAAAATCAGCAAATTCGTAACATCAACCACAGATAAAAGAAGGTAAACATAATTATCTTCAATTTCAAAGCACATAACCAAATTATACGAAACTAAACATAAAATGTTATATATATATATTTCTTAATATAATTTTTTAATATTATTTGTATTATTATTTTTGTTTTGTCTATATTTAAAAATTTTTTATTTTTAATTTGCCTCTTATAAAATTAGATAGGTAATAAGGTTTAACAGATGTATACAAGTATTTTTTCAATTTATTTTGAAAATTTAAAAATGTATTAGCTAATTCAATATTTCGTAGGATATAAATGCATAAAATATCTGTAAAAGATCTAAAAATATCTTTTATACACTGCTGGCAAAGAAAGTTATTCTCTATTAATAGAAAGAAGTTAGTTGTTTATTTTGTCCGATATATTACTTACAATCCTAATATCTACAACTTTTCAATCAATATCTTGAATGAATCCGTCATTTAATAAAGTCCCGCAAAATTTACAAGGAAATTTTGAATTTAAAAACTATTAAATAACAAAAAATAAATAAATAAATAAATACTTATGAAATCTGAACTTTATAGAAAAAAGTAATCCTGGGTTACAAAAATAATTAAGTACTAAATCTAAAAATGCAAGAAAATCAATATAAAGCAGCGACATTTGGTAAACTAATTCCCAACTAAATAGGAAACTGAAAAATTTAAAGGGAACATTTAAAACTTAAAAAAAAAAAAATAAAAATTATTTTAAAAAATTAAAAATGAAAAAAAAATGTAATTAAATTTTAAAAAAAGTAAAAGAATGAAATAAAATAAAAATAAATAAATGAAAATAATTAAAAATAATAAAAAATGAAATTAAAAAAAAATTAAATTTAAAAAAATATAACCACATGTAAATATTTGTAAATAAAGAAAATTTTCAATTAATTATTTTTATTGTTTTTATAATTTAAGTTTATTTTGAAAAATAAATTGGATAATCAGCTTTCGAACAAATAGAAAAAGAATTATTCAAATTATTTTTAATATATAAAGGATTATTAAATAAATTGATATTTTCTAAAATCATAGAGAATGTGTGTATGCAAGCTTTAGTATAGGAAATCAATACTTATCTCTTTTGTACTATTTCGTACTAGCAATCATGTTTTCCTCCATTTTTAAATTAGCATCTAAAAGCCCTTGTTCCAATGAGACTATATGTTAGTTTTAATGAGATTTAAATAAAGAAGAAAAAACATGATAAATCTGGTTTGACCTCTGGCTTAAAATTAATTTGAAAAATTATAAGATCATCAATATATGTTAGTAATTTGAAATTATTATTTTCTAAAGAATTATGTTCAAAACATGTATATAAATACATACATGCATAGATAATTTCAGTAATCAAACAAAATATAGTTATATCTCATTGGAATCTTTCTGCCAATAAAAGAAACTGTAGAATAAAATATAAAAATATGCTGTTGTTTGAAAAAATGTTTTTGCATATCTAAAAACGTATGTAAATTGTTTTATATAAAAACAATTCTTGTTGAAACAATCATCAAAGTGCTGATATGGTTTTTATTTAAATGAATAAATATGAAATTATGAGAGTAACTTATAACTCATTATTTCTTGAATATAGATGCATTGTAGTAATATATTAAAAAACTGTGAGTATGCGTTTCATGAGAAATGTTATTTTCGTCACGTAACGAGATTTTGATTTTTAAGTATTATGGTATGTTTTTTTTTTATTTGCAGTATTTGACTCACCCCCACAAACATTAGTACCTGAAAGTAACTGTCATCAAAAGTATATTATTCCTCCTTAAGAATTATTTTAGCTTTGTGCATTATACCAAATCTCTGAAGAAGACAGAAACTATTGTGACCTTTGCTCATCAGTGATCTTCTTAAAGCAGTAGTTTTGGTATTTTCACGAGGATCCAATAAGTAAAGATTGGGAAAACTTTTCCTTCCAGATGTTTGGACAAATGCTCATTGTCAGCATATCTTTTATCGTATAGAATACGCTAGCTATCAAAGAAAGCTATTTGTAATGGTATAGCTAAAATAGGTAGAAATATTAAGAGCGTGCATATAAAAGATATATTTGCTTTCGAATGCAAATATTTCATGAATGAAAAAAAAATGAAGTTGAACTTAACTTGACTTAAATGATTAAGTCTCATAATGGTATTATTATTTTGAAATGTTGATAAAATCTGATTTCACTACTTAAATGCTTATAATATTTCATTCAATATTTAATAATTCTTTTGAGCTATAAGAGTGTAAATTTTTTATGAATCAATTTAAGAAGGATAATTAAATTATTCTTTAAAATCCAATTATATCATTTCGATGATTGAAGAACACAAATGTGTCTGCAATATTCTGTCACATTTAATTGAAATCTTGAAAAAATAGTACTTCTGAACACGTAGTGTTTGGAGAAATAAATCAAATGTCATAAAAATATTACACTTCAATTTCGGAAGTAATTGTTGTTTCTTAACTGTAAACGGAATGAAATATTTCTATAAATATGTGTTTTAAATTAGTGCAAAAGCATTAAAATTCATTAACTAAAGAAAAGTACATTGGGTTTTTTTAGTAATAGGGGGAAAAGAAAAATGAGGTGACAATGAAACTTCTCTGTACTTAATCAATCAAATGTGTCGATTAATCGAACATTATTTCAACATTATTGAAGATAAATTGTTTCAATTTAATCAATTTTATTATAATGCTATAATGATTAAAGAAATCGATTTCAAAAACATTTATTCAAGTATTTTTTATTGAATATATATTAGATAATTTGAATCAAGAAAGCACATTTCGCGCGTATATTTCAAGCCAAACTTTAAAGGAAGAATCAGCCATTTAGTTACATTTAACAAAGCAGAATTTTAAAAAAATTTAGAAGAGAGAAATCTTTCCTAATTTAGCTGGTTTGTGATATGTAAGCAAAAATATTAAATACAGTTAATATTCAATAATTTAAAAATAGAGAAGAATAGGAAAATAATAGTTTTTTCCTTTGTATTTCTTGAATCTATCAATAATTATACAAAATATTTTTTTTTAAATTGCAAATTAAAATGAAATGTGAGTGTAATTCACTAGAGTTATGTAAACTTAATTTTAAAATATTTGTATTTTAGAAGAGTGCGCACAATTTAAATGCCCCAGATTACATGGAAATTTTTTATCTATCAATATTACACTTGATTTTAATTTTCTATTTTCTGCACATAAGAGTTCTAATGAGATTAAAAATTTCTATATAGGAGATCAACCAACAAAATTATTTTCTTTTGGTGCCATTTTCACAAAATTTCTAATGAGAAAGTTTCAGTTGGTTTTATATAAGTAAAAAGTATATATATTCCACCATTATTACTATATAATTTATAATAATATTATAAAGAAATATAACTCCAAAAATCTGACTTAACTGATTTTACGTCATAAGATAAACTATTTCATATAAATATTGTTGTTGAACTGAGGTGCACTTTTCAGCTCGTATGACATAAATAAACTTTTGTGCCATCTCAAAAAGATTTGCTATCCTGTTCACAGGACATTCACAAAGAAGAACATATTTCTATCTCATTCAATTACAAGATTACATGGAGCACAACAATTTGAAACATACTTAACAAATAAAAATCTAAGCATTTTCTGTGTTCATTAGTTATAATCTTAACGAGAACAGATACTAGGGGACAATAAAACCTTTTTTTTTTTTTTACTATTTTGGAGTAAATGAGCTGATCCATGAGATCTCTCGATGCATCAACTATGAATCCACTGCACTCGTTCAGAGTTGAATTGATGAAATTGGAAACTTATATCTGATTCATTAAGCCGATTCTTGAGTCTTAGAGTTGACAAACTATAAAGTTGAAATGCCTTTTTTTAAATAATCTTTGAAACCAAATTTAGCAATTGTTTCTTTTTCTCTTGTTAGACTTTTTAAGAGCAAGAGATTTTCCGAGGAATACACAAGTTTAAAAAATTCTAAGAGAGATGTATTATTTTGAATTTAAAAATTGAAATAGTATGCTTAGTTAATATTATATGTTGATATTTATGTTGTATATAAATGTGGCCATAATTAAAGTGACAGTGCTAATAGTGTTCAGTACGGTGATTTAATTGATAGAATTATGCCAAATGTGGTTGGAAGATTAAAAAAGACATGGAACTAAATATTCCATTAAGAATTTCAAAAAGTTACCGCTAGGGAATCATGTGGCTTTGTGTTATTGAAAAAAAGAGTTTTAAAAAAGCAAATGCAATACTGAAATAAAATTATCTTTCATTTGGCACAATTAACAATTTTAAATAAGCTCCATAGGGTAACAATTTTTTTTAAAAAAGCGAAACAATTCATAAACATTGATAAAACCTCTTTATCTGCGATTACACTGGATCCAAAAGTAAGCAGCCGTATTCAAATTTCACGTCACATCTTTTTACCTAATGCCAACTTCTTGGGATCCAAAAGGCAATGCGTTACTTTTCGAAATAATTGGATAAAAAGTTATGAACAATAATATCTCCTTCTTTAGTCGAGGGTGCGTTACTTTTCAAATTCTTTTACTTTAACTAGTGCAACGTAACAGCCTCTCTTCCTGCTTTGAGAAAGCACAAAAGATGCTTGAAGGTAACAGTCCTTTTTCGATTAATGGTTTAAAAGCAATCGTTATGAAGTTTGAGAATACAGGTTCTCTAAATGTTCAGTCAGGCAGAGGACGAAAACTTGAATCATAGGATATAATCGAAGAAGTTGCAACAGTGATTGTCAACAGAACACAAGACAATATTGTTGATACTTCAACGCTCGTGGTATACCTAGGAATCTGGATATGCTTTACATTACAGTATAGAAAATCTTACGAAAGACTATTCACTTTAATCTGTACAATATAAGCCGTTTACAAAAGACACGTTACACTGTTCATGAAAAGTGGTTGACTTTTGCTCTCCTCTTTTCTGCTAGAATGGTAGAAAAAGATACTTTGCCGTGGAAAACCTTATGGAGATACGAGCCCCCCCCTTTTTTTTACCTGAATGGACTACAAATACCTAGAACTGATGAATTTTGAATGACAGGTACCCAAATACAGTAAAAGAAATCTCTTTACATTCACCAAAGGTAAATGTTTGGTGTAGTTTCACAACAGAAATGAACATAAGTTTATTCATATCACTAAATGTTAAATAATTGGGTCATTCCGGCAATTCAGCAAAGACAATACTTGAAAAAAAAAATCATTTTCACAAGAGCTGGAGATTCTCTATACAATGATTTGTGGGTAGAGAAGAAACTAGGACAGATATTTACAACATAGTCAAAAGTCATTGCTTTCCAATTGCAAGGTCACCTTCGTCCTCTGTTCTTATCCCATACAATTTTTGGTTGTAGGGTTACCTAAAATCCAAGATATATCAAGGAGTTAACAACATGAGTGTAACATTTTAAAGGATAGCATATCACAGATTGCAAGGGAGATTCCTGCAGACGTGTTACTATCTGCTGTTGTGAATTCTGTGCACGGAATGCAATATATGGTACACAAAAATAGCGGCCCCATCAAAACTGATTTAAATTTGCTAAATAAAAGGTAATTTAATTTTAGTATTGATTCAGCATTTTTAAAACTCTCCTTTTAATTGAACTGAGGCACATGTTCCTCTAGCGATGATTTTGGAACAAAAATTTTTTTGAGGAATTTTTCATCTTCGGTCTTATTTAATTTTTTTACCACCTTTAACTCAATTCTCAAAATTAGATTACGCTACAAGACACTTTTAGCCCTGTCAGCTTAATTTTGACCAGCTTATATGCATATATATATATATATATATATATATGCGTGGTGGAAGGAGGGATATTTCAAAAGTAACGAGAGTTAAAAATTTGAGCACGTGCATGCTCAGGAAGAGACGGATGGAGGTAGGCTCCGTAGCATAAATGGCAAGAAGTCGACTCAGATTAATTTGCTACGGGCAGTCGAACGGCATGTTTGCGAGAACTCATGTAAAATTGCAATAGAGTAGTATATAAATATGCAGTGTCTTACAAATAAAAAAAATCGTCCACAGAAACGCGATTCAGTATTGATCCAGGTGTAGGGAGCAGACGTTTTCGTAACATGCGGATTAAATAGTTTTCCGCACTTTACCTAGATAATGTACACATTAACGGTTTTATCATTAAAGTTCAAAAGTGTGTGTGTGTGTGTTTGTTTCTCTCATTTCTTTTCCCCCTACTCCTTGCTCCTCTCCCTCTGCTTAATGTTTGGATACTCCAGGGTCTTGTCATCTCCAGTTGTTTTTATTTCTCACAATATGCGTCGACTATCAGTGCGTAGCATAGCTAATTCTATTTTAAAATTTGTTTTTGCCATTTAGTGAGTGAATTTGTGTCCTGAATCTTTTCAAAAGCTGGTAAATTTAGCTTTTAGTGTGCATACATGCTCTGAATTAGTGAGTAAAAGGAAGAAATGATTCTTCGCAAACCTCTTTAGTGGAGATCCAAAGTATAATAGTATTTTAATGATATTATAATATGATTCAAGAATTTAAGATGTAAAGCGAATAAAAGTTTCCAAAAAGAAAGAATCATCTCAAGAGTATAGAAACATTCTAAGATATGAAGTGTTGACTGTACAAGGCTGTGAAAAACTCCCTGAGTCGTTGTCAGATGATTGAGAAAGTGTATATTATTTCAAGGAATTGTTTGACATATTGTATTCTACTTATTTGTCAAATGGCCAATACAGAAGAAAGAATTATCAAGTAATTTATAATACTTTACAAAAAAATAACATGAGGTGAAATAAAAATGTTTTTTGATTTATGGGAACTTTGTCAACGAAAAAAGAAAAATTGTAAAAAAAGGATGTCGTAATAAAGATTATTTCATCGCATTTGAATAGCAGATACCAGGTAGATCTCATTGATTCCCAATGTCAATCAGATTTCTCTCGTGTTCCAAGACCACTTAACAAAATTTGTGGTATTAAACCATCTGAAATTAAAACGGGGGAATGAAGCAATCTATCACCTGCTTGAAAATGTTCTCCTTTTTGGTGCTTAAAGTATTTTGCATTGAGATAACGGACGCGGATTTTGTAATAAATCCTTAGAATGTGTATTACAGTTGTGGCCAGAAATCAAAATGGTTAATGGCAAACTTAGACACATCCAAAGTCAAGGAAGTGTAGAAAGAGCGAATGAAGATATTGAAAACATGCTCACTACTTAGCTGATAATCTAACTAATAAATGGTGTAAGGGCGTACTATTTGTACAATCAAGAAGAACCATGCCTAACAATCTGGTGAAAGTGGAACTGTCTTCTGCTATTACATTACAAAGTGTATTCCATTCGATAAATACTGAAAAATACATTGAAAAATTACAATATTCACTACAGGTTGATTATGGGATCACAGTCAAATCTTACTCAAGTAGACACCCGTTATCCTCTGCTTCTACGGAACGACCTATAGAAACGTAAGAATTTATCAATAGTAATCTTAAAATATCTTCAACATCTTTGATTGAGGATAAAGTTAGGAAGAATATTCAGTTACCTTTCACTTCTGATGAATTACCTCTTCATATTGAAGTTGTAATCACTCCTTTAGTCTCTACTTTAGCAGAATCGTCATCACAGTTTTGTGCAGGGCCCTGTAAAGAGGGTTATACAAAGACCGTCTGTATTCTTTGTTCAAAAGCAACAACAAGTGCTCGCAAGTGTAAATCATGTGATATGTTTGTTAACGTAATTTCTAGTGAAATAGATCTTAAAGATTAGGAGTGTGGTAAAGAATCTATTGTGCTACATCTTTAAAAATAATATGGATCAGAAAATGCAGCGTGAGGAAGCCAAAAAAAAAAAAAAAAAAAGGTTTAAAAAGCAAGCAAAGTAAATGTCAACAGTTTCTAATCCAAAAAAAATGTCTATGATGATATCACTATGAAAATTAAAGATTTGAAGTGGACAGAGCATTCCCACTCAGCCTTGGCTGTTGTTCTTAGTAAAACAGCTGATGCTTTTATAAACTTGGGGGAAATCGATGGGAGAAAATTCTTTTAAAGTAATTACTGATAACTAATTCAACTTACAGGCAGAATACTATTGATATTTTTTGTGACACTCTAAGTATCTTATTGGTTTTTATTTTGTTGTTTATTAATGTTCCATTTAAAAGCAACACATATGACTATTGGTGATGTATAACATAACTCTTAGCCTCAGTCAAGTGGTGAGGACGAATCCTGAGATGGCATTTCCCTCTTCAGTTCCATACTACGTCGACGGAAGAACTGGGAGCCTCGACAAATTTAACAGACATCAAACCCGTTATATGGTAGGTCTTTAATGGCATCAAGGCTTGAATCTATGACTCTACTGAAACAATGCCGGTCGCATGTTCGCTACCATCACAATTAGGCTTCGGTGGTCACGTCGATTTTTTTAGCAAAACTTTTTTTTAAACTGTTTATTTTTAAACATTATAATACACTTGAGAATGTATGTTTCAGTAGTAGATTATTAGAGATTGCATTAATATGAAATTAATCTACTCTTTGGACATTTTTAAGCTGCTTAACATTTCAAAAGTCGTTTAGATAGCAAAGAACCCTAAACAAGTCTCTTGCATAAATCCCAAGAAAGATGCTCACCTCTTCAGATAAAAGCTAAGAAATATTGGTAAACATCTCCATTTGACAAATGCAAGGTAAAATGATACATTTAAAGTATACAAAGAACCGTATGTAGATTTGGTCGAAAGAAATCGATTTAAAAGAAAAATTCTCCTGAGATATACAAGATTAAGTAGCTTAGATGTAGTATTTTCAAATATTTTTCTCTGAAAGGCGAATAACTCCATATTGAAAATCAGAATATTTGCCTCACAAGCAAATTCCACTTTCAGGTGTAGCCAAAGATTTAAAGAATGTCTATATATGTTATCTTCCTACAATTTTATAGGCATCACCGGATCGATGAAGAATAAAGATTGCTTTTTTGTTCGCGAGATATCGTTCTTGAAAACAGTGTGAATGCAATAGGGCAAACAGGAGGGAGAAAAGTAAACGAATAAAGTAGCAAATATATTTGCCTGAAGAATCTATTCAGAAAATTTGTATTTTCTTTTAAAATTTGTTGTAGCGCTTCAAATAATGATAAACATGGCACAAAATGTTTATTCATATCTTATAACATTCTTAAAGAAAATTTCTTTAACAAGAATTACAAGCCTAACTAACTATTGGATTGACTTTAAACCAGAACATATCTTTTTTAGAACGGGGGTAGAAAGTTTTGTAAGAAAAGTACTGTTTTAAACATTCAATCAATAAAAATTTAATTAAGAGACTGATATACATATATATATTTTCAAACCCAACGTGTTATTAAAAACGTTCTAGGTTACAAAATTAAAAGCCTAAAAGAAAAAAAAAATTTTTTTTCGTTAAGGAAATTGGATGGTTTTAAAATTCGCTTAAAAATACCTAATTATTGGTAAATAATTAATAAGATTTATGCCTCTTTATAAATCCTTTCCATTTCTCGTGAAAGGAAGATGATATTAGAGAATTTTGTTCTATTGTGTGACATTAATATTCAGCTGAAAAGAAGAAAAAACAATTAATTAATTTTTTAACAGGGAAAAGACTTGAAAAGAATGTTATTTTCAACTAACTAATCTTGCATTCCTTGCGTTTGAGATATTTTATTAAGTAAAATGTAAAAATTATTTAAATCTATAATTAAAGAAAAGGAAATCTAAGACCAAGCTTCATGTGAAAACTTTTAAACTTTAGTTAGTAAACTTCTTATGAATGTGAAAAGATGTATTCAAGCAAGTTTGAAATATCTTCTAATCAAAGAACAAAAAATTTAAATAAAAAGATTCTTAGCAATTTTATGAGTTTTAAAAGCTAAGCGTTATTATTTTTAGTTAGGTTTAAGACGTACTCTCTAAGCTTTAAGGCATTTTTTGAAATTACGCGTTTTCATACTCCATTACAATGGAATTCAACCAATTATAATTTTATCTCGATAGAAATGTTTATATTAAGACATACTTTTTATTTTATGGGAGGTGCATTCTTTTGATTTGAAAGTTAATATTAGTTTTAAAAAAAATCCATTATAAAAAGCTTTCTTTGAATTGTGCAAGCGTTAATTATCTTTTGACGATTAATAAATGAATAGAAAATAAGAATTTATTCTACACATATTTACTTTTAAAAACCGTAATTAGTATAAGTAATTAAAATTTTTTAAATATTTGTTCTTCTTTAAAATCTCATTTGTTTTACCCATCTTGCAAAATAAGCCGCATTATCATCCTCTTAATGAATTGTTCAGTGAAAATTTATTTGGTACGCCAAGAATAATGCATGCAATTATACGAATAATTACCATTTTAATGAACTGAATAAACATATATATTCTTTCACATTTTGTATTAAAATTGTTTTTGTTTCAATTGCATTGCAAGTATAACATATTCTATTAGTGTGAAAAAGTATTTTTTAAGAAATTTTTAATATTTTGAATACAATATTTTTTAAATAAAGAACTTCCACATTTCGTCATTTAGTGTATAATTTGGCCCTATTAATTTGCGCATTTGATGGCATTGAACAGCAGTATATCAAATAACAGGAAAAATTGAAACATATGCTTACAAATAATTAAAACAATTGTCAAAATAGGATTCAATAATTTCAATAATTATATATATATATAACAAATCTTTTTTTTATATTAATCATGCATGAATAGGAAGAAATTTAATGCTTTTTTTTACTCGCTGTTCATTATTTTGTGTATGGGTGAATTAATGTATTATTTTATGAAATACTTTCACTATATATTTGAAAACATATTCGTAAAGAAACATTTGATAATTATATTTAATATTAAACTTTAAACGTATACATTATATACAAAGTTTTGCTGAATAATGAACGTTTTAGCAAATATTGCCTTACGTTTCTTTTATTCTATTTCTTTCACAAATTTATTTCGAGCTGCTTTTTATCTAAAATTGGGAGAATCATTATTTTTCATTAAATTTAAGATTAGTTCTGATCAAAAATGAATTTCGTAATTGAATCGTTTTTTTTTTCGAACCATAAATTAGTAGTAATGTTTTTATGAATAGAAATTGTAAGAATTTCAAGTAAGGTAAAAATTTGACGTTATTAAGAGTTTTATTGATGGTTACCATGTACAATGCAGAAAAACTTCATTGCACGTGTACTATTTTAGTGTATTAAAATGTATATAATTTGTTCATTTTTCTTATAGTTATCCATTTTTTACAATGCTGAATTCTATTTAAAATGTGAAAAATAAATATCAAAATAAAGACAATTTGCACATTACGGAACTGATAAATAAAATTTCGCTAAATTTGGTTTGAATATACATTTATAACTGAGAAAGAGTTGCGCCATTCATAAGTCCTTTTATGTGCACCTGATTATCAGTAAGGCTAATAGTACTGAGATGTCTAAATTCGCCCTTGTAATATTGATTCCAAGATGAGTTTAATATGGAGGTATGGTCACCTCTCACAACCAATCAGGTCGCGAAACGTGACGGCATACTGCTCTGAAATCATTTGAGAAGTTCCCGTGGCAGTCATCAGGCTTTCACCAGATACAGGTACGATGATAATCAGAGTCCATGTTGAATCTCGACTGATACGTAAAAATTGCGGTGCTCCACCAAAGTCTAGTGCAAGGCACATATTATCTGCACCATGCTAGACTCTCTCTTGTTTGCTGCAATAAGCGGAATTCAACAACTGGTCTTATGGCTTAATACAGCCCCTTAAAACGAAGCCTTCGGGTAACTGTAGAGTGTGAAACTTGGGTTCCAGTGCCATCATACAATTAACATAATGTTGTCGTCGGAGATCTTAATAAACCTTGTCCAGATCTTATCGATATTACTCAGGGTCATGAAACAGTTTCCAAAAATTACAGATGTCACTGGGCTTTACATTGAGCTTTGTATTCGCCTGTGCTTGTGATTTGCCTGCTTCTAATCTATTGATAATTCTCCATCTCCTTCTAACATCCCTACATTCACGAAAACTCCTTTTACCTGGTATTTTATAAAATTTGCCCATCTATTGTGAGAAATATGGTGAATATGGTAGAGCAGTACAAATAGTTAAATCGTCGACAACCATTTGTGCGTTTACATTCCCTCCAGTATCTTAGCGCCGCAGACACTATGTGTCAGCTTGCAGAGTCGAATATGAATATTTGCATAGTTCGTGTGCATAATAAGTAATTAAGGTTCTATACTTTTTGTGAAAATATACATAATTTACAATTCTCGTAACTTTGAACACGATTGTATATAAATGTAAGGTTTTTACATTAAAATAGATCGCGTAGTTCTGATATGTTTAGAGTAAGGTAAAAGTAATATTTTTACTTTTTAATTAATTAATATATTAACAGTGTATTCAAATGAAAGTATATCTTATTCGGTAAGAGGAAACTTAAAGCATTAAAAAGGTAATAAAAGTAATATTTCTGCTTCTCCGATTTTCTTAATTCAACTTGTGACGTTGAGCTATTCGCAATTTTCTCTTCACTAACTGCGGGGAATTTTATCAATTTGAATTATGTATAAGAATGATTTCTTCTCAACTAAAATAAAACATGATTAGGTAAATTAGACAAAAATAGAAGTGAAGTGATGTGATTTAGATATATTGATATATAAAGAACGTATAATTAATAGAATATGAAGGGAGGTAGAGATTAACAAGTTGCTGTCGGAGAATTGTCATTGATATTGAAAGTCTTCTCTTAGTTTAGTGGATTGAAAGGAGTTACACTAAAATATATTAAGTTACGCAGTTACTATTAAAGAAAGTTGTGGAATTAAGAATGAGTGAACACGTAAGATAAATTTCTTCTTTAAATCATACCTTATGATTATGAGTTAGGGTGAGGTTCTAGAGAGAACGACATAAGATTATATTATACTGTGATAATAACTAAAAAAACTGTTTTGTTCTTGCATGTTGGAGTGAAGCAGCTTATGACTAATATATTAGAATGCGATAAGACACAAGAGCTGGGTGGTGAAGGGCAGTCGTCACAGGCTAATTTTGAAAATAATGCATATGTTAAATATTATCTTCCTTAAAACATAAATATTTAGTATATTTTAAAATTGAGCTCAAAAAATTCGAAAAACCAATCATAAAAAAATTGATTACCGTTTAAAACCGTTTAAAATAACGTAGTTAAAAATAGTGTGTTGAATTGTGGTTATTTACTTGTGTTCCTGAAATGAAGAACCGATTCATGCATTGGAGTATCCCATCTTCCTCAAGAACCAAAAAGACTCGAATGGGCAAATCAAAATAAAAAACCATGATGACTGGTTTTTTTCTGTTCAAAGGGATTGTGTACCTTCATTGGGTTCCTGAAGATCAAACTATTATTTATCATTACTACCTTCACGTTCTTGCAGAACTCTGTGAAAAGTAAAGAAAAAAAAACCGTTCCGAATTGTGATAGCACAAGTCATCCATCAGTATCTGTCAAGAGGTTTCTAGCCAAGTACAGCATCCCAATGTTAAACCATCCACCTTATTCACCAGATTGTGTGCCATGTGACTTCTACGTGTTTCCTAAAGTGAAATATGCATCAAAAGGGTATATCAATATGCTTCAATTATTTTCTTATAACCATATAACTTAATGTATTTAGTAACTTAATGGGCCTTGAGTGCTTACCCTGTTTCTTAAAATAAATCTACAAAATCGGGAAAAAATTGTGCTGACAGTTGCTTGTACAGATGATTATTTTTTATGTGACGTGTAGCAGAATAGTTTTAAATATTGCTTACAAGCACTGTTTTTCAGTATCAAGAGAAACATTGTTTCAGAAATTAAACCCATTATTATTCTGATCCTACGAAAAAGAATCAATAACTTTATTACAAGAGATATCGATTCATGATTTATCTATTGATGTTTAGTACAATATTTAAATTTCATCATTCCAATTCATAAGTCTTTAGAAGAACTTAATAGTATTAGGTTATTAAAAAGCACTGTAATTTTCATAATTTCATTCTGTTTCAGTTCTCGATTTGTAAATTGAAGCTTAAAATATTGTTTGCATTGAGCTTTTAAAAATAATTATATTTAAATTAAATAAAAGTTAGAAACCATTGCTTAAATTTAAGCTTGTTAAATAATGATCAAACAATACTCCCTCCATCAAGGTATATGTTCTTTCGGTATAATTTCTCTTATCGATACTTTTCTGTACTATTTATTCTTTCGGTATTGTTTTTTTTTAGCAAAGTTCTATAAAAATGCATATTTGTATGATATTTAAGTCCAACACACATCTTCAATAGAAACTTAAACTACTGAATTCATGTTGAAATTTCAATTTTGAAAAAAAAAAAAAAAGATAAAGAATTGATTGTGATTAATTGTTTATTAACGTCACATTTTGAAGTAACGCAGAGTCTACTTTTGAATGGATCTCGGCATTCTCAGCCTTAGTTAAAGGCTGAGAACGACTCCTGGGCTGGCACTCCCGTCTCCAAACTTCCATACCGTGGGACAGATTTAACGTATCATTACAACTGTGTATACAGTCTATTTACAAAAATTATTTTTTTCTATTGTATGTGTTCATGAAATTATGTTTCTATTTTGTGTTAAACCACATGAATTCTGCTATACTGATAATTTTGCATGAAGTAAATTACATTTCCTTTTTTAATTTTAAAGTATTTTATCTATTTGATAGACTACATAAACACTGGTATACATTCCTATTTAGGATTGGACTTTTACTTTGAGATTGAAACCATCAACTTAAAATTCTTGTGTTATCTGAATTTATGGTATTTGCGATATTTTACTTTGTTCATGTTCCATATAATTCGTCGTAACATGTTATACTGTTTACCTTATATATGATTATTTCAAGTGATATTTTTGTTTGGTAATATTTCAATTAATCGATGTTTACATAACCTAATCTTATGCATTTTTTAAAATTTTTTATTCTTTCAATGGAACTGTGTTTGTAAAAATGAAGGGATTTTTAGTGATCACTCTTTTTAAGAAGAAATTTCGGATATAATTCTCAATCTAAAATTTAATAGTTTTAATAGACACTCCGATAAGGTACGGTTGTGTGTTAAGGTCCAATGCACATCCGCGTCTTGAGGAGGGGAAAATTTATAATGATTTAACTTAATTCATATTAGTTTCTCATAATAATAGTTTTATTTTCTAATTTTTCCAATTCTCACATTTAAAAGTAAAGTTTTCATTCTTATTTCCTGATACCATTCCTTATAAACTTAATTTATGTAATTACACTCTCTTAAAAACTACAATGTCAACTGTATGCTTGTCAATGTATGTCAAATGTCAATACTTCAGACCTGTAGGGGTGAACCCTAAAAGACTGCACTTAAATTCCCTCGAAATCCCTCCATTCATCACACGTGTTCTATGACATTCATAGTGAAAATTCCCAGCTATATAACTTGTTGCGCTGCGAAAAAGCACTTTCTCATAATCTTACGCTCTTATTGTTTGTTCTCTGATGAATCCAACGGCTGAGTTGTATCTCCTGCTGTGCGGAAATAGCCACTCTCTCCGCTACAATAAAATAAATAATTAAATATGAAATTGGCTTCGACTGTTTTTCAAATTTAATTAATTAGTAAAATTTAAAAGAAAGGCATTAAATATATATATATATATATATATATATATATATTTATATGTGTGTGTGTGTGTTTACATATTATTTGGTATATTAGTTACATATGTGTATTTTGCTTGTGTAATTATGTACTTAAATAATTATAAATATTGCTTACCTATCTTTCTTTATAAAGATAAATCTAAGTTTTGTGAGATTTTGTTTTAAGAAAATATTTTTAATCAAGGCTTTTACCAATAAATGATGAAATTTTCTTTAAAGATGATTTTATAATTATTTTTTTTCGGCTTAAAGGTTTTAAAAAGATAATTTAATATTTTATAAGATACGTTTAAAGAAATATTATTTTTCGTTTCGTTGTTTTACATGGTTTGGTTTATTTTGATTGAAATGAATTGAGATTTTCAAAATATTACTTTTTTTTACAGGAAAACGTTACAAAATTCTTAGAAATTAAAAAGGCAACAAACGAAACAGCCCTTTGATGAATTTCCTATTTCTGAATTCCTTTTGAAGCAACGAAAAGAAGCTCTAGAATTTCCATTAATTAATTACTCATCTTTTATACTTCGTTCCCCGCGCTAATAGGATTTCATCGTTAATATTTGGTTTACTTTAGAAATTTTGAAAACTGTTAATTACTTACAAGAATTTTGCTTTAAATCTCTTCTAAAAACATGCTCAAAATGTATCTGACGGTGTCTAATGTGACTAAAATAGAAAACATTTCTTTAAAATGTCTGTTAAAAGCAGAGCATTTGCAATTTTGAGAGAAAATCTTATTTCAGTTTTGAAAGTGAAATTTGTATGCATATCTTCACTTTCATGAGTATGGGATTTTAGAATTAACTAATGCTTTCCTATTAATTGGTACATCTTTCAATATACATAAAATGGAATTAAAATTTAAATCTTATTTGAATATAAAATCCATTATGCAATAGTGATTAGAAGTATTTCAGCTAATTTTGTTACATTTGGTTATTTTGTTATAAAAGCATTTTCTTGTCTTAAGATTTCAGGGAAAATTTAATTTTTCTTAACAATTATCAAATTATTAGCAGTTTATCATATTTCTTTATAATGTAGCTTAAATATTCAACTAATTTTGGTAAACTTCATTATTAAGTTTAAAATTAAAAGTATTTTTCCCTTTTTAGTTTTGTTCTTTCAAAAATCTGTTTTCAATTGTAACGTATTATTTTTTTCACCGAAATCTAAATGCTTCAATATTGAAAAAAGAACAGGATAAAGTATGATGCTGAACAGTTGCGGAAGTTTTCTTCTCTTTTTTGAATATTTAAGAGCATAAGACACTCCTAAAAGATATTGCCAGAAGCTAAAACTTTTTTGGTTGTTAGCAATGAGAATTTGAATAACTCTGATGAATAATGGTAGATAAACTACCATTATTCATTAGACCACACAAATTAACCACACTAGAACAAGCACACGAGTTTTTGACGACGAAACTCATAATTTTGAAACCCTGTCGTGTGACGAGGATGACACTTGATCTGGCACCTCCCACTAAGAATTTCCATAGCATGCCGAGGGGAGGACTTCGAGCCTTGACAGATTTAACGTGAATCAGTCACGACTGCATGGCTGGTATTTAGTAACATCCAGGCTGGAATCCTTGACTGAACGTAAATTGCCGGTCTCGATTCCTCGATCGTGACTACTAGGCTACCGCAGCCACATAAAATTTACGAAATGAACTCTACAACAGAAATTTATTTTGCTGATACCGGCGATTTTCTAATAAATTCTGTACTGGACAAAATTTCTGAACTGGAAAAGCAGATTACATAGATTTAAATACTCGCTGATAATTTAGAAGTAAATTTCGACAATTTGGATTTAATTGAAACAAGGGTTTCAGTCTTTCAAAGAAACTATATAATCTCCATGGAAAATGTTTTTACTAACATTTGAAATTTGCTGAACAGTTATCCTAACATATGCAAATGTCCGTACAGTTCAAAGGCATCGGAGAACTCAGAAAAACAGTAGATTCGACGGGAAGTTCTGCTGTGGTTGAATTTACAGTTGCCGTAATATGTTAATTATTTTATTATTATTTATTTGTTTTGGATAAAATAGCCAGTTTACGTTTTCTTGTGGATAATGGAGCTAATTTATCAAACATTTCCTGCGTTTACAAATCATAAAATATTACATTTTTTATAGTTATAAATTTGGATTATTTCTATGTTATATTTTTCAATTTCCTTTTGAGGTAGCTAAAGAAGATCAAGTTATTTTATGTACAGATTTTTATAACTAAGTTTTTTTAGGTTGCATATTTATATGCATGCAAATGTTTAAAGATGGTGTTACAAATTTGTCTTTTCGAAGTCATGTTGCATACGTACCAAGTACTAATAACATAAGTACGATTGATAAAAATTATCACTATGCAAATGTTTTTGTTACAGCACCCTACTTTTTTTGACTATCCAATTTTTTGATCAGCATTTCAAAACACAATTTTAAACAATATATAGCTGCAAATGGCTTTTTCCTGTTTTTTCGAAAACATATCAAGTAGAATCACACAAATTAAAATTGGTCAAAGAAGATTTCCTGTTTAAGCTGGATAATGATATAATTAGACCTTCAAAACCTCCTTGGTTCAGTCCGCTTCATTCAATTTTCAAGGAAGATGGAAGTTTGTCACCTTGCGAATTCTGTAGACGCTTAAAAGGTCGAACAATTCATGACCGTAATTCTATTCCTAGAATAGACGATTGTCATCACATACTAAAATGAAAGAATATATTTTCTAAATTTAACTTATTTAAAACTCACTTTCAGATTCTAATAACTATACAGAATAAACAAAAAAAAACTGCAATAATAACACCATTTGAGTTATACGCATTTAATGTAATGAATTTTGGGTTACAATTCACTCTGGTATATTTTAACGATTTATTATCGTTGTTTTTGGACTGGACTTATATTTCGGATATTTAGATGACATTTTAGTTGCTGCTTCAATGGAGGGCAAACATATACAGATAATCTAAAATTAGTTTTTTCTTGATTCGAGTAATATGGTCTTATAAGTTTTAGAAAGTCAATTAGGAGAGTTAATCATTTAGAATTTTTGGGGTGTATGATTACTAAAACCCTCTCCTGTAAAAGGAAAATATATTTCGAATCATTAATTGCCTAAAACCATTCATTAATTGCTTTTCTTTCTTGGTCTGCTTAATTTCTATTGTCGATACATAAAAGATGCTATCAAAAACCAAGCAATACTTCATGATTTTTTAAGAAGCGCCAAAAGTAAGAGTAAAATTCCTAAGACTATAGAAATAATATTTTTTATTTCCAATGTCTGGGGTTATGAACAAAAATAAGAACAAACAAACAGAAGAAATAAATATACAATTAATCAAAAGCAGCATTACCATGAAAAGGTTCATGAGATAACTGTAGATTATCGTCCCAAAATTCCTCTCACCTCCCAATATCTCAATGATTCCATATCTCCGTGGAAAGCTCCACAGGTAAACAAGTGATATTTGTCCATAGGCTCATTTTTTTTGTCATAGGAGGCAGGCAGCCTCAGTAAGAATGCCAATGCGATACAGATGGGCAGCAAGGCATTAATGCCCGGTAAATTGACGAAAGGCAGCCACTGCCTCCGGTTTAGGTTTGTCAGGTATATCTAAAACACAATTATTTCTTCCCTATTTGGTTTCTATTTTAGACAAGAGTCATCTCGGTATGTCGACCTCATGATTTGCTTAATAAATACTTTAGCGTTGAGAAAAGAAGTTTCTCGTTTTGTGCAGTGCATCAGCATAACATCCTTTTTATCAACGAAGTCTACCTGCTCATTACCATATAAATGGCCAGGGATTCATTGCAAAACAACACGATTTTAATGAAACCTCAACAAAATTAGCAGCTGTTGATATGGGAAATTTGTTTTGATAGCGGAGCTTAAACAGAACTGATGGCATGCATGACAGCTTGTGAAAATGACAGTATTCACTTTGCATTTTTAATTTTTCAAAAATGACAAGTTAGCTGCTTATGAGCAATGCATATTGCCTCCACTTCTCCATCAAAGGCAGTAACTGTACTTTCCAAAAGGAGCATAGAAGGAAAATAGTTCTGAATAAACCAGCTGTTTTGAGAAACCAGCTCTAACGTGATGTTTTGAAAACTATGAACCATCTGAACAGATCCATAGCCATTCAATTTCAGGATATTTAGTCCCAATAGTCTCTACAGCAATGCGCTTTAGTACATCCGAAGAAACATTCCTCTTTGATACAAACTGAGTGAAATTCAAGCTTGCCTCATAGCTAAACAGATCTATTGGATTTCTAGCTTTTGCTAGTAATTGCGTTGCATACTGACTATCAAATATTTCTCTATGAGCTAAGACCCTTTCGGTGCACCCTGGGCGACGTTCTTGAAACAGCAAAGTGGTCTACAGTTTCGGCATATTTTCTTCTGCTTCCCATCTCAGGTCTACCCGATGCAAATATTTGGATTTTAACATTCTCCAATGAAATGCAGGTGATTTGTCCAAGGCTAACAATTATTTCTTTTATTTCTAAGAACCATAGAAATAAAAGAAATATTTGAACAATCTAAAAATGACTGAGCAAATGCTACATTATCAAGGATTCCTATTTATTACTTATCATTAATCTCTTCGCCCTTTGATCTATGCTTCAACCGTTTGAAGATGGTAGTCGGAAACTTAACAGCCTTCTTTCAAAAAATGAACTAATGCGCCCAAAGGATGTAGTATCTACCGCAGAAAACTATTCGAATTATATCTTTCGTTAAAACAACTGAAGCATATCTTTGAAAAAAGACAAAAAATTAATTAAAAAAATACATAAATATATATGTATAGAAAAAGTCAACTCTAAATCAAAATGTTTTGTTTGTATAAATAGTAATTGTTATTTTTAAAATGTAATTAATGTAATGTAATAAGAATGTAATAATAGAATGAGATTTATAAAGTTGCTTCAAATTATGTACATATATAAGGAATGTTACTATATTTTCTTACAGTTATATTTTAAGAATTAAGATTTAATTTCATATAAATTTAGCAATAGCAAATAAAAAGCTTAATAGAATGAAATAATAATTAAATATAGAATTTCAAAATAGAATAAAATAAATACTTTTAATCAAAAATACATTAATTTACTCCAATAATTAATTTCTTCTATATGAACACACACACACGCACGCACGCACACACACACACACATATATATTAATCTATGCTTATCATTTTTAAAATGTGCATTTAAAAGTAATTTGTTTTTTTACTTTGATGCTACTAATGAAAATCGTGCTATAATAATCATTTTTAAGTAAACTACGAGTATTTGATACTAAGCTTATATATTACGTATATTATATTTAATGATCCTAAAGATAAAATATGCATGCAACTATTCTAGAAATGTATTTTAATAACATAAAAATTAAAATTTATTATCTTAATATAAATATTAATGCAACTTTTA
>BMAW01122954.1:95586-128654 GCA_019974015.1 Nephila pilipes | reverse complement strand
GGTTAAAATGCGTATGTGTCACAATTTCAATTTTTCAAGGCGATTGTATGTAATAAAGTTGTTTTACAGCCATATATTTTTTTATTTAATTCCTTTTAATTTCAAACAATAAATTAGTTGATTATATGGAAATAAACACTTTGAGAAGATGTATTCAAAGATATTTCTTCAAAACTCTTCAACGACTTTCATTTAAAATAAAATATAATCTTCACATGTATTAGTACTTATGTGCATTCAAAAAGGATAATAAACAAAAGATAATAAGTTATCAATTTCACAGAATTCTTAAAGTGAAATGCTATTTCATCAACTTACTGTCTGCAAAATATTTGTATGGGCTCTTAAATATAAATTAAAATGATACACTTATGGTTATATAATAATTACTAGAAAAATGAATATTGAACGAGATTCTCTACTTCTTAGATAAATTTATAATTTTAATAAAAACATTCAAATAAGGTTACATAAATTACACAGATTCTTAATTTCTCGCATCACAGAATTGTATCTATTTGTTTTACTCAAAAGTTAAGTCTTTCTCTAGGTGACACCTTTACAAGCATGAAAAGCAGATTTATTTTGAAGACACTAAAAAAATCGATTTTTGTTAGCAATTGGAATGTGGGTTGCTGAATTCTTCCCTTTTACTGGTATTCTGATTTTCTACCTGTCAGGAAGGTGCTTAATCTTCTAAATGACTAACCTCTGATCTCAGTCTTTTCAATACTGCAGACAAGTTACCTGATCAATAGCTTTATCGACAGACATTCTTTGATGCGTCAAGTTCCTTGGAACAAGTATTTGCTTGTTTTATTTCTGTTTCTAGGCAGTTGCCTCATTGTCTGGAAATAAAGGTTTTTTGTTGTTCCTTGGAAGTGATGAATACAATTTTCTCGATTTCTACACTTTCCTCCCATAATTCATGAAAAATTATTTACGAATCTGAAAGTGTTTGTAGTGTAACACAAATAAAAGTTTTTTAAAAAATATTAAACATTCATTAATTCTACCATCAAAAAAATTGAGTCAGTTAATATGAAGTTTTTACAAATAATATTCCAGTCTTAGAAAATATTTGTATTACAAATGAATTGTAAAAATAAATTTTTAAAACTCTTAAAATATATTTTTTGGTAATACTCATAAATGATAGTATAGAATGAGCCATACATTAAATCGTTTTCATGTGATATATAATCTGAATATTATAAATATAATTCTTATTAATATTTATTAGAATTACAATAATCATATTAACAATTATTATAATATTTATTACAATTATAAATATTTAAACACTTATTATATGAATTATTATAACATAAATTATGATAAACCTTTTTTGAAGAATGAATTATTGAGAAGGCTCCAAGCTGAGATACATTACTTTGAATCTTCTTCTATCATTTCTGAAACAATAAACGCATAATATATTTATCTTTCAGGAATTATTTTAGCTTTTTCAGGAAATGATTATTAAGACGTATTTTTAGGAGTAAATTAGGTTTAATATTTAGAATTTGAATCACTCACACATAATTGATCTTTCAGATTAAAATATCTGTGTACTAAAACGGTGGGGAAAATTAACTGTACATTTGGGAGAATTTATTTGAAAAGTTAGAGTAATTTTTGAAGCTTTTCATTTAGATATATGAGTTCGCAAGCAACACATTAATTGTAATCCACTTGGGTCCTAGTAAACTTGTTAAGGTTTGTTATTATAAGTATTTTAAAGATAAAACAGTCATTTACGTTATAAAAAGTTACAGATGCATCCAATTCTAAATATTTATACTAAATGTAAAAAATTTAAATATACAATTTTTTAAAGTAATCTTTTCCCTAGTACTTGATTTTCTTTGAATTTATCGGCTCTAATTTTGAGAATTTAAATTCTAATGAAAAAGAAAATTATTTACATTAAATTTTCCAGCCCATTAATATTAATTAATTAATTAATTGTTTTTAATTAATATGTATATTAATGAAGAAATAATTTTTAATTATAATTTTTCATATCCAGTTATAACTTTAGTTATGGTTTTCTAGAATATACTAGGTATAAATGTTCATATTTTGACAAAATTAAATAAACTTGTAAGAATTGCGTTATTAAAATAAAATTAGATTTGGTTATATGTGTTTGTGAGAAAAAGTCAATATTTAGAATTACAACAGTATTTCATTTACATTCTTGAGCGAGTCCTTCAAAAATCGATAACCACATAATTGGATCTTCATTAACAATTAAATGTCCCATTTTTTGCATTGAGTATGTTTTCTTATTTCAACAATACAGCAAGCAAAAGCCAAATATAGTTGCAGCGTTTCTAATTTTTTTTGAGTGTGGATGCTACAATTCATGTTTTCGCAATCGATTGAACTGCGCTCGTCAATCAAATCGATATCAATACAAAGGATTTAAAATTGTTTTGGGAATAGTTTTCCAATATTCCTTTTTGTACACCATGTCCGCAGGCAAGCAGTGGGTAATAAAGCTAATGCAAATGCCAATAAATATTCATTGAAGAATCCTGGTCTTTTGGCTTACAAGAGCCATTTATTGGACATTATTTTTCTCGGAAGTGATTCTTCCAATTCTTTTCGACGTTCATTTACCAACTCAAACTGCTAACGGCAAGGAAGTATTGTAAGAATCGATTTAATATTGAAAAAGTCGATTATAATACTTAAATCAGATACGAGTAATCTTGCTTAATTACTTGAAATACTCAGTAACCTTTGCTCAACTAAATGCCCAAAGATCTTTCAAGAAACCAGTCCTTAATGAATGAGTTTACAAATGACTTTTGCCACTATTTACCATTAGTTTCGGTTTTTCTGGACATTTTATTGAACATTTTCAAAATTGTGTAGAATTTATTTGTTATATTCCTTCTAATTAGTTACGGGTTTCTAATGCATATTTTGTGAGATACTTTTTAAAAGAAGGCATTTAAAATTTAATACGGGTTTGTAATGTGATATCACTGACAAGTAAATACCTTTATAAAAAAATAACTACTGTGAGCGTATGTATCAAAATACAATATTGAACTTTTAAATTTATTTTAATCTTGTTCTATTTAAGCAACACTGGCAACTGAACGTAAGCAAAAGTATTTTGTTTTAGGTAACTTTAATGCAATTGAAAAATTGAGAATATTTATAGAAATAAATATTTGTGTAGCATTTACCTACTTATATTCCATAATACTATACATGGTATGTTAAAACCTAAGGGTCTGTAGAATCTGAATAATTGATTTCATTATTTTGAACATTTTTTTACCTAATGGATTAAAATGTGACAACAGGTACTCGAAATTTACAAAGGCTTTGAGGTTCAAAGAATAGACGAAACAGAAACTCAATATTTTAAAATAAAAATTGAATAAAAAGATAAAAGGTTTTGTGACGGAGAAATATAACTAAATTATTATAATTAACAAAAACAAAAAATAAATTAGTAATATGATTATTATTCTGTTTTGCGTAAAGCATCACAAGGTTCATGAATTCTATAGAAAAAGAAATTCTGAACGGTTTTTCTACTGTCACCATCATCACTATCATTTCTATTAAAGATTTGAAAGAAATACACGATGAATATAAAATATTTGTTCGATTAGTATTCAAATGCTGTAAAATGTGGTATTTGTCAGCTGTTTTCATTCATAATTAAAATTTTAAATAAATTTTTGTCTTTAAAATAGAACAATCACACAATGTTATTGATATTTTATTCCGATACATAGTACTTTTATTAGAAAGCAAAGTTAATATTTTTCGAGTTTATTCGCTTCTACTCGTATTTATAAGCAAACGAACACATATATTTTTTTGCTGAAAATTGAGATTTCGAGGTAAATGACGTGTGTTAATACTTACGGATTGTTTTATACTGAACATTAAGAAAAAGAAAATTATTATAATTAAAATGTACCATTTTGATAGGATTATAAATGCGATAAGAAAATTTACATCATCATAAATTTTTTTTTGTCCAAAAATGTCATAAGTAATTTGTGTCACATTACACATGTGAAATTTAGATTATTGTTTCTTTATGTATAATTTTTTTTGTTGATAGGTATGGAAAAAATCCTACAATTTCTAATGCATAACTTTCATGGAGCATTAAGCAATTTCCCATTAGTTAGCGTTTCGAAATATCTAAATTTATAAAGAAAACTTTACTTATGAATAAAATGTTATTCATAAGTAAAGAATATAGAACAACAAATTGATAGAACAACAAATTGAGAATATCGTAATATCTATAATTGTTCCGGCTCAAGTATTAAAATACACTTAAAAATCCTTCAAAAATGTAATGCACAAAAATTAACCAGGAGTTTCGAGCTCTGTTTTAAAATGTTGTAAATCATACCATGAAATTTATTAATAGGTGAAGTAGTTTTGCATAGTCTAAGAATAACAACAATTTAATATTCAGGGGAAACTAAACTAAAATCGTAATTTTCCTGCCCGTAAGCAACAGTGCTTCATTTTTAATAACTTTCGAAAACATGTCAGATACAGATTGTTAGTAAAACCCGTGCTTTGTAAGGCTATTAAATATTTTACGAAGTTCTTAAGGTTGTTTTAATATTTGTTTAAGTTTACGAACATAATTGAAAAATTTCTCCTTACATAGTATCAAAACTTAATTTTTGTATCTGTTTAACGTTATTAGAATTTCAACAGATTACTTACAATAAAAACTTAAAGAACATCGATTCTAGAATGAGAACAGAAATGTATTCACCATACGAGAAAATATTTGCCAAAATTATATGAGGAGACTTAATTACACGATCCGTTACGGTACAGTATCAATAAAATACAAAATATCTAACTTAAAAAAATTCTTAAAATTTCCTTAATTTTCACATTTTTCTGAAAATGATAAACTAAAAAAACTGTTTTTTAAAAGCAAAAGATGCATATCACACTCCAAAATACTGAAATTTCTTGGATAAATTGTGACTTGCTGTTTTCATATTAAGATTTGATGTATCAAAATTCACTTAATAAACAATCAATAAAGAAATGGGCAGAATAATTTTTAAATTATGTTTATTTTGTAACAGAATAATGGTGTTCAAAAATAAGTGGTTGTAATACGAATGTAGAGCAGCCCTCAAACAATGATTAACCGAAAGTGCCAGTAATCTCATTAATAGCAAAACTGCATCTGAGTCAGGAATAGTTCTTAAAAACTGGGTTCGATTCAAATATCAGTTATACGACGATCACCTAATTTTTCTGCTCTCTCTCTCCGATAACGTGGCCTCTACTATTTCACAAACACACCACATTCACTCCCCATATATATATATATATATGTGTGTGGGTGTGGGTGTGGGTGTGTGTATTAATGATAAGTTAGATATGTCTCAGTTTACTTGCAAGACGAAATTCTGAAATTAAATAATGTCATGCAGTAGTACAAATAGCTAGTTGAGGGGAAAGACCATCACAAAATATTTTCCTCAAGATATATCTTGAGTATACATAATTCTGCTTTATTAACTTATTTTAACTAATGGGCTGTCTAAAATAGTATTTGATAATTTCCTTCTAAGCGTGTCTTAAAGCGTGTTATTGTGAGAGTTCTATACTTTTACAAAATAAAAAGTGTTGCAGCAGTTTTTTAATAATTCGTTACATAAACAGATTCAGTTTTTGGATGATTTCTCTAAGCTTTAGAGAACGTGGGTTAAAAATTTAGATTTGCTATATCTCAAATTAATAAGGTATTTGCAAAAAGTCTCACAATAATATTTAGAAGTTTTTTTTTACTATTGTAGGAAATTATATAATGCATGTCTTTATTTTATGTTCCAGAACATATAATTTCTTCAAGGAAAATTCAGAATAACATTTTTAAAAATACTTTTTAGCAAATAAATAATAATGATGTGCTTCTTTCTTTCTTATTTGTTTACATAAGGTAATTATAATTAGAGAAGTTTAAGTCCGTGTCTACATTAATCGCTAGCAGGTAGACATTTTTTTTCTTCCTAAGAATAAAATAACTATTTTTGTTTCAAACATTCTCCTTTGCAAGTTTTGCCATCAATAATTCAAATATAATGAGATGAATATGACACAAGAGTAAAAATATTTCACTTGCAGGAAAAGTTTATGTGTATCCTTTGCTTCAAATTCGACCGAAATGGAAAAAAAAACTGTTGTACAATTTGAAGCGAATTTCGGAGGGATATAATTTGGCTTGAAAATAATTTTAGAAAGTATCAAAATTGACTTTAATTTTGCTTATCTTGGTTCTTTATTTCTCAAAAAG
Source organism: Nephila pilipes (assembly GCA_019974015.1). Taxonomy (NCBI): domain Eukaryota; kingdom Metazoa; phylum Arthropoda; class Arachnida; order Araneae; family Nephilidae; genus Nephila; species Nephila pilipes. Next base: position 122,332 of record BMAW01122954.1, on the reverse strand, counting down.
CTGCTGGAATGAATTTTGAATCTGCATTTTTGTAAAGTTATATTTATTCATGTAATTTCTTTTTTTAACTCCAGTATATTTTTTGTAATATTTATAATATGAGTTGTGAGCAGAAGTTTGAAGCTTTTAGAGTGAAATAATTTTATTAATATTTATATATTCATTTGTTCTAATGCGCCTTTAGAACTTTTAATATTTTACAGTAGACGAGCTTTCATAGAAAAGTAGGATACTGTCTTTGAGAGTTTGTTGCATTAATATAACATTTGAAATATCTCTATTCTTTGTGAACTTTTGAAGGAAAACAATTTAAGAACTTTCAAAATTTTATATGTAATATAAAATAAAGTTTTGAAACTATAAAATACATTTTGTCGCTAGTAATTATCATTATTTTTTTTTGAATATATATGATTATAAAGTTTTGCGAAAATGCCCATAAGTTCTATAGTGATATCTTACCAATATATTGAGAAACCACAGTAGCAAATCTATAGCTTTATGAAAAAGAAATGTAATAAATTATTAATATATTTTAAAAGGATATCTCTCACACATGGCATATTTGTATAAATCAGAAATCTCCTAATTGTTTCATAAAATGTTTTTTAACCGAATATTTATTTATACACTTTTTAATGTGAAAAATCTATGCAGGCGATTCGACTACTTATTGCAGCATCTTCTGTATTAAAAGGAAGCTCCACGGATGTTAGTATTATAAAAGAATAACTATATTATAATTAAAATATTAATATTATACGAGGTGTGATGATTAAATAACGAGACTGGCCCTGCTACAGAAGAAGTTCGCAAGCTCTAAACGCCTACGACCGACAGTTGTTTTGGGTGAATGTTTTTCTTTCGAATGCAACACCTCTCATTTCTGTATACAAGTACATGTACCCGTAGCCTTCTTTCGCATTAGAGTTTGTTTTTGTTTTGCTGGAAAAATGATAAGTGAGCAACGAATTGTGAAATTTCACATGAAACTTGGAAAAATTGCTACTGAGACATAATTTACTAAAAGAAGTGTATATCAATGAATATTTATTACGAACACGTGTTTTTGAGAGGTTTAAGTGTACTTAGGATGACAGAAAAGACGTTGAAGATTATTTATGCTCTTTCAAGTCAAAAACTGATGACAATATACAAACAATTGGTAATCAGGTTCGATCTGACGTCGGTTAAATATTCGAGCGATTGTTGAGACTGATGGAATTAACAAAGAATTCGTATGACAAATGTTTCCACCAAGACAATGTGCAAGATCTTTCTACATTGTCTGTCAAGAGGTTTCTAGCCAAGTATAGCATTGCAGTGTTTGGCCATTCGCCTTATTCTTCAGTTCTTAAGCCATGCGACATCAATCACCTTCCAAAGGTGAAGTCTGTATTTAAAGGAACAAGATTTGAGTCCTTTGATGTTATGAAAGTAAAAACGCCACGCGTCCATAAGAAGTTGATAGAACAAGACTTCTAACACTGTTTCGAACAATCGAAGATTCGCAGGGAGAGTTGTAAGGATAGAGGAGGGGTGTATATTGAAGATGATAATAAGTATGTATGACATTGAAATTAAATGTTTTGCAGTGTCACTCTCATTTTTCAATAGCCACACCTAGTACAATCATAGGATATTTTACTTTCAGTTTTATTTAAAAAGTAAAAGTATAGGCATTATTTTTAATAAAATGAGATATGTAATGAATATTAAGACTATAAATAACTCTAAAGAACTTTTTTATTTAACATAACCAACTTCATTTCTTCTCAGAAAAAAGTGTTACTTAAGCAACATATTTAAATATTATTTATATTCATTGTTTTACACTGAAAATGCCATGCTATAAAGATGTAAATATAAGAGCTTGAAATTTACTGAGGGAATGCATACGTGGGAATTAGGCGTGCATTAATATTTTTTTTGAGCAAATACTCAGAAATGTTGACATGAGCTGCCAAGAAGTATGCGAAAATATTTTTGAAAAGGGATCATAGCTATGAAAGAAAAGTTCTTTAATTATAAGTACATTTTAATCTCCATATATCTTTTGTTAAAAGCTAATGACGAAGGTAACTTAATAAGTAAAACTAACGATTTTAAGATGCCTTCTCATGCAGTTTTATCAAGTAGAAAAGTTTAGGGGAAGTTTCAAGATCTTTATACCACCAGTTTTTTTGGTTCATCACTAAGATGCTCTACATAATGTTAAATATATCAGTATTATTAGTGAACACTGGTTTCAAAAAAGGTATCTACTTATTCTTATTGGAATTGGAACTCTGACATGGACTGTAGAAGACATTAAATAAAGCAAAAGATGTCACGCCGCAGCACATATACATTTCTTAGAGGGGATTTTGAGAATATATTCAAAAAGTATTGCACTAAGACAAATATCAAAAGTATCACGGATTTAGTGGCAACAATTTTATGTTTTAGCTGTACTTTCTGAAGACCACATTTAAAAATGCGTAAAGCTTTTGATGTGAAAGTATTCGTATCAGAATAGCAAAGAAGAAAGATTGTTATAATTTAATACTCTCTCAGGTACGAGTCTCATCTTTTTCTCATAAATTTTAATCGATATGTTAGAGTTAGAAGTAGAATGCAAAGTTTTGATGGATTCCTCTGGGGATTTGTACTACCCACAGTATTTCAAAATAAAGTACTTATTTGAAAGCCTTTTTAACGGTGTATCAATTGAATGATTATTTTCTAATTTGTATTATGGTATATAAAGAGCGTGTTTTAAAATAGAACATATGTTATCCTCGGTATAACTACATTCTGGGTATCCTCACTAAAATTTTACCATAAGATGTCGTATATTGTTTAGAATAATCTGAATATTTTGCAAGATGTACAGAAGTTCCTGGGTCTAGTCAATTTCCTGATGTTTCTCCGAATAATATGGGAAGAAGGTTAAATAATCTTTACAATCCTGTAAAATGAATGTAAGTTTTTAATACACCAATAGTAATTGTTAGATAGTCAAAAATACACAGGACTTTATTTAGATTTTCATAGACATAATATCGTTTTGCGGTTCAACTAAAAATAGAGTCTCATACATATTTTTTTTTGATCACTTTGATAATTTTACCAATGGAATATTGCTCGAATAAAAAATTAGTCATTCGTCTTTTTTTGGACTCTTTGTGAGTAATATTTGTTATTGGCATTTGAAGTGTTTATTTTTGTTGCTTAATTTCTTTTATCGTAGAAAGTATTTATTTCAATAAAACAGACATATTTATGTACAGCTTCTAATTTTCTGTCCTTTATAATTTGAGGGAATAAGGACATATATGAATGTAAAGCGAGTGTAATTCTTCAAATTTCTAGTTCAAGTTTCGATTTACTATGAGTATTCAAATAATTCAGAAACAGACCTTTCAGATGAAACTAGCATTATACGGTAAATGATCTGTTCATGAAAACAAGAAATAAAAGGAGGCATCCAAACGATGTTTCTCTGAATGAAAGCCTGAAATAGTATTCTGTCATGAAAGGGAAACCAAACTGCCATTTCTAAATAACATCAGCTTCGGCAGAAATCCCCGAAACCTTACATACTGCATGAAAATACCGTTTTCGAATGAATGTTCTCCACGATCAATACCTGAATATCGCTGACTCTGTTAGTAGTTTCACAAAAATATTCTCAACAATTGGAGAAAGCCAGGATTTGCTCAGAGTTCTTACGAAGGTTTATATTTACCAAACGATTGTTTTCTTTTGCATAATTAAATAAATCCTACCAAGATTAATTTTATAACCAATGCATTTACATGAAGAATATATTGTTACTATACATGGAAAAACATTTTTAGTTATTTAATATGGTCAATGAGCTTAGAGGTCTTGAATATCATGGAAACTAACTCTTAGAATTAGTTTGGACCAAACGATTAATTGAATGAATCGTTGAGAATGACAAGTAAATTTTGTATTACACTTATGTTTAAATATTAGTATTTTTAGAGAAATATGACTGCTACATAAAAATGAAATACTAAATTCATTAAAATAAAGATTTTCAAATTCAAATCATTTGAAATGAAACCCAAGTGTATAGATTTTAAGGGAAGTTTTTATATGACAGCTTCGTTTAGCTCTAAGTCTGAATGAAGGTAACTTTTCCAAGTGATATACAACGATTGCTGAAGACTTAATTTAAATTTTCTTAGCTACAACTGGCTTCAGAAATGAAAAACAAAACCGGCCTTGATTGTGGTCACTCTAAACATTTGTACCATATCCTATAAAACATTCTATAGTTGAAAAAATGCCTCAGTTTTACTTATCGTCTACTAAAGCTTATTAATTTATTTAAAGTTAACCGTTCACAGTAACTCGTATCGTAAAGAGAGAAACATTCAAAAGACTTTCAGAATAAAATTTATCAAAGCTATAATGATTCCTAAGATATCGACTGATATATTATAATTTGTAGTGTTTATATAAAGTACAACTGAAGTAACTTTAAATACAGCAAGATTTCTATTACTTTCAGATAATAATAATAAGAAGAATCTCAGCATTTTTTTCTGAACAGATTTCATGTACAATTTATTTCGTCATAATTAAATTACACGTAAGTGAAAGCAACAATATTTAGATAAAAGGAAAACATATATTACATATAATAAATGAAGTTCCTGGTACATTAAATGTTCTATCATATTGCTTACAGATATCATGATATCAGAAAATTTCTAATTCAATTTAAATGATACTTGATGTTATATTTTCTCGAGTTGTTTTTAAAATAGGATCGAGAAATGAAATAAATTGACCATTCATTCTATTATAATAAATACTTTCTATAATCATTTCTTATTCACTTTCTATAAATTCTTATCAATGATGATTTAAATAAATTTTGATATTTATTGTTTTATTAGCATCACTTTTCAGGTTTCCAGAATTTATATTTACCCACCCGGGAGGGTTAATGAACGAAGTACGTACTGTGTGGTTAGCATCTTTCACTATTTTGTCTAATTTAGTGTCCTCAATTTATTCCTGACATCTTTTCAACATTTGCGAATCTTTATGGCAATTTTGGATAAGTTTATTCACTTGATTAATGTCCTTATGTTATAGAAAATAGTATTGCGTAAACAAAACTGCTTTGAAATTTTTTTTTAAGATTTCCCATACCTACCACATTAAAGTCTTCCCATATTAGTTCTAAAAGCTAAATCTGCTCTATATCTACCATTCTTTTAGCATAATAATCCCTTTTCTTGTTAGGAAGAACAAATTTAAGTATATCATTTTGTTTTCAGCTTCTTGTCTGTATTCTATACATATAACAGATGTATGTGCAAGCATTCACTACTTTTAATATGTTACAAACATGATTAATTAAGGGTTTTTATTGCCTAATAATTTATTTTTGAATTGTGTATAAAATTTACTACAGTGTTTCAATATGTAGCCCTTATTTTGACCTTTTAATAATCAATGCTACAATGAGGATGGTGAAATAAATAATGTGAGTCGAAACGAAATACACGATCGTGAATTCGTTGAGTTCAATAATATTTTAATTTATAATTAATTGTTTCAAAAATGACTCAAGCATTTTTTTTTTTCAAAATTCTACTTTTATAATTTATTGTTTTCAGAGTCGTTTTCTTAAAATTTAATACATGAAACAGATTAATGCATTCTTAAGTACCAAAATGAACATAAAATAATCTAAATTATAAAAATAATATATCCAAAAATACAATTAATTTAGAAGACTTTAGAATATCAAGTCTGATTAACAGATAACCAACTATTCAATTTGTTTTGAAAGGGTGATACGGTAAGCACTCTTTAAAGCTGCATTTTATGGTTGGCGCCTTCTATGATTTAACAAAACTGAGCTACCCGTTTTAGGAATTTCACGTATGGATTCGGACTTTTTTGACTTAGACCACTAGCACTGCTCACATTTTCGCCCATTGCTTATTGTTATCTGTCAGTTTTTATTTAAGAACAATATTTCCTGTTTTCTGGTGGGCTACATATCACTTTTGCACAATATTACTACTGTATAAATATGTTATTGTACATTAAAATGTTCTAGAAGCCCAGAAAGTGCTACAGACACTAATAAGAATTATAATGTAAATAAGGAATTTTGTCACAACTTGTTCTAACTATCATTGCATTGTATTAATTTTTTTTTGTGTTGCATTTTTTATCAATACGGGAATATTCAATTAAATTAATGTTCAATACTTGAATTTCATTTTATAGTTGCTAGGAGTATAAAATACTTAATCGGATATTTATATCGTTTACTCAGGTTCAGAATGTGTGTGAACATATAAAATACATATTTTAATCATTTCAATTTTTATCAACAACAATTTATTCTTGGTATTCCCTTCAAATTCATATTTAATTCTAGAAAATTAAGCAAAATTACTGATCCGAATGGCTGTACTTCCGATTATGTTAGAATAAAGAAACTTACTGTATTATGAAATCTAAATTATATAATCAAAGTATTATTTTCTATTTATGATCAAAGTCTTTTTCTTCTCTTATTAATTAGATTATTACATTTAAAGTTACCCTGTGATTAATAAGTATTTTAATATTTTAGGGAATAACAGTCATTTTTATCAATTGATTTAATATTAATTTAAGAAAAGTTTCGATAATGACCCCTTTTCTTAACATTGCACATAACTTCAGTTTAATTTTTGTAAAAAATGTCTTCTAGCAGAATTGGATTGTCGTGATGAAATAAGACATAAATTTTACTTTGAAGTTCAATAAAATATTTTCTCTCATTTGAATTCTATAAAAAAGCTTGTGTACATGAAGGTTTAAATAAATTTAAATGAATCTTTAATGCAATTTAGCCTGATAAAAAATATTTTAAAGATTAAAACACTCTCGTGGAATATTTTTCTGACATAAAATTTAATCAAAATGTTGGAAATCTTCATGGGTAAGACTCAAAGTAATGAAGCTATGCTGATACAGCGCATTCTTACATCTATGGTGCTAAACATTTAGCACAACATATTTTGTGCAAAAACACAATGCTTTATTCGACAGTAAATAATTTAATGTTGCTAATAATGTCTTTAGTACCCTTAAAATAATCAACAATTCTATAGACATTTGTGTGAAATAATCTTTATTTGAATCATTAGGAGGTTATTATATGTTTCATGCCTCCTTAATAGAAATAAATAAAAATTTTAAACGTGAATAGCCCACTATCATTTAATATCTTTTTATTATTTTTATTTTCAGAAATATAATTTGGGATTTCTTTCATTATATAACTAATGTTCATTTAAAGCTCAAATAGTTGAAAAAATGTTTATCTGACTTAAGTGAAGAAATACCTTTCTAGAATCAAGTAATGTTTCCCGATAAACTTAAGAAACTTTTTTGCAGGCTACAGAAGTGTTCCCATATATCTCTTTAAGTAAAAAAGAGCTGCAGAGATAAGGAAGAAACAAGGTTACATTACTTTTGCCTTGAATCGTGAACAGTTACTTTATTTTATCGGCTATGTTGATCTGAAGTAATTCCATTGATTTCTGTTTTGCTTTATGGGGTTTTTCGATATAGAATTCTTCGTTTACACAACTTAGTTTCCAAAAATTTTCTCGTGCTCTTTTAATGAAAAAAAATTAACTATTTTCATGAAATTGATAAATGTATCTTTTCTAGGGAAAGACTAGTTCAATTTTTCTCTTCGGGAGATAGCTACTGAAAAATTTTGTATTTATCAATCACAAAAGGATATATGAATGTTTATTGCTAAAATTGAATTCTGCTGATTTTGTTGGTCATAATTATTTATAAGGATGAGTTGCATTAATATTGTTTTGATAATATTTGTATGAAACTAAATTAAGTTAAATTCAACATATTACGAAAGTGTTTTAATTCGTAGAAATAAAATTTGATACGTAATTTTATAAGCGTCAAGATTTATCTATCTATCTATCTTTTTTTTTTTTTAAAGAAACGCATATCTGCATTCTTTTAAGCTATACTATATTTTGAATTTTAGCTGGTTACTTTGAAATCATGACGCACAAGCAATAAAAGTTTAGTGGTGAAAAATCTAAGCTTTGTAAAATTAACGCATAATAAAATTATTTCATCAAATGATACTGATTGCTGTTCGTCATTCTTTAATTTATTTGCTATAAATGTTTGAAGAATGGGTATGAATGGATTAATTAATACTTAAAAGATCTGAAATTTGTTTTTAAAGATTTTTTTGAATTAAATTTCCATGCATATGGGAAATTATTTTAAAAACTATATTTAATGACTGATATATTTATCAAATAACTCAACACATCCTCTGCAAACAGAACTTCTATTTACATTTTTGATCATTTGGATAAATATTAGAGAACATGTTTCTGCAAATGTATAGAAGTATTAATTTTGAATTAGATTTTCTATATATAACAAGTTCGAAACATCACTATACGAATTTCACTATGCTTGAAAATCCTGTAATTAATTTTAGAGAATATCTTGAGTCATTATAATCATTTAGAATTAAAATAATCCTTTTCATTTCGAGAGTTGAAATAAAATGAATATCATCGCATTTTGTAAAGAAAGCAGGCTAAAGCAAGCGAGTTACTGGAAATATATTGCAAAAAAAAAGCATATGAACCTTGTATGCATTTAATATTTGTCTTAGAAATAGAATTATGTTCTTACATTTGAAATATTATTTAGATTTCTAAATTTCAATTACAATGTAAATGAATAGATATATTTTAAAACGTTAAGATAAAAAAAAGTGTTATCTTATTACGATTTTCTGTGTTACAATATTCTTTTAATGAAAAAGCAATAACTACAAATTAAAAGTATCGCATCTTTATTTGAGTTTTTAGCTAAGCACAAATGAGGATAATAATATATTAATACATACTTATACTATTTCTAATGTTTTGAAACAAATATTCAAATAAGTGTAAAATGTTGATGACGGTATTTTAATTCTAAACTCAGGGATAAGGTCTTTCAGAAAGTTGGATTTTAACTGTAATTATTTTTCCTCATATTTTACTTAACTTCATAAAATATTTTAGCAGTTAATCGTAGATTAAAATAAATTTTTATGGTTCAGGTGTGGAATTTTCATAATTTTTGCGTAGATTTTTCAAATATATTTATATGCAAAATATAAAATTGATTGATAGGTTTCTTTTTTAACATCAAGCTACACTAGGGCTATTGGCACTAGTGTAGCTTGACCTTGTAATTTTGAACCCCGATCAAGTAACGAGGATGACACTTGAGCTGACTCCTTCCACTCCAAACTTCCTTAGCTCACCATCGAGAGGACTTAAAATCTTGACAGCATTAATGTGTATCAGCCGTACTTCATAGAGGGTATTAGTGGCATTAGGTCTTGAACTCAGAACTCGATGAATTAACGCCAGCCGCGAGCTTACGACCCTATTCATTAGGCTAGCCCGGTTACACTAAACACACCCACCTATAGATATTATTGAATGGTACTGATGCAACCCAAAAATGACGCACAGCAGCATGTAATCCGTTGAGATACAATGCGAAATGAGAGATCACATAATAATAAAGTGATAAATCGCATGATGTCTGTAAACACACCGATTTCTAACCCCTTTTCTCTTTTCGATTTCTCGTTCCTTCCTAGATTTTATTAGGTTTATTTAGACATACGTAACGGGACACAACAAATTTTATGACAAATAATAAATGGTAAACATAATAATACAGATCCACATAAGTCTCAAGTGGAACACCATGTTTGCTTGCTAGCTTCTCCACATGGACTACGGGCTACTAGATCTCCAGTTATCATTACTCCTCCGGTGGTTGCTAGGTGGCGGTCCTGAACGCAGGATCATTACAGGCTAATTTTTTTTTTTCAGTTTCTTTTTACGCGTCGAGCGCTGGCTGAATCAATAATATCAATATGCCTAGCTTGTGCCTTTGTACTCTGCGTATTAAATTGTCAATATTTGGTAAAATATTACGCAATATTTTTTCTTGATGCTCAAGGATTCTTTCTGTGGATCTTCGTCAGAAAGGAAAAGGCCAACTAAATAATTGTCCCTATGGTTAACTGTTTGATTTGCTGCATATTCCTTGGCAAAGATTACACTATATTTACAGAAATTTACATCTTAAATTTTGGAAAAAGTGAGCCCTAACAGTAAATTATATTGAAATTTCCTCTTAGTCTTTTTCATTATTTAACGAAAAGTTTAAATGAATACGCAGTTGTTGGCATCCAAAATTTTCCAAGAATATAAATTTTTTCTTAGACCAGTAGCTTATGATTGACGTAATTTGATACGTAATATTTTTCAAATTGCGATGTTCACTTTAGATTAATTTGGATGATTTCTGAAGAATAGTGAATTTTTGAGCTTTGTATTTGTATTGTCTTTTTTCGATTAAGACTGTTGATTTCTTACTACTTCTCTGTTATATAATGCGAACTTTTCCGCTTTAAGTGGGCGTTTCGATATTTTCCCACCAAAGTTAAAGCAATTTTCAAAGTGACTGCCTTTTCCTTGCACCCATTATCGAATAAAGCGTTTTATATAAAGACACTGGCAATTAGAAAGTTATAAATTTCGCGATTTGAGCAAAAGGAAATAGATTGACCCAGATTTCCTGACTACTAAAGCCGAAACTACCACTTGTGGACGATTCAACTCTCCAAAGAGGTAATACACTTAGATGAGCATTTCCGATGACTTATTTGATATGCTTGAATCACTTTCCGGAAGTAAAGAATGTCTCCGGTAATTCTTTCCCAGAAAAATGTTGGGGTAGGTATACCCCCTCCTCTCTTCGTCTTTGAACACTAACCTAGAGGAACATTTTATAGACCGATACTATTTCTCTATCCTTTTCTCAGAAATTGGTTTGGATTAAATCATTTTTTTGTTATTGTCAAAAAACTTAAATACGAAGAGAAAAAACGTTAATTTTTTTTAAAAAAGTTTCGAACATTTTTAATAAAATAATAAAAGAATTATCCTAAAATATTTCGATTTCCAGACAAAACTCTACCGGATTGCATATGTCCCTTTGAACCTACCACCCCGGATTACGTCCTTAAAATGGAAAATTCGAGTGTTGCTTTCAAATGATTAGAGTTTTAAAGTTACGATGCATGTTTGGGTCAAACTGTTCAAATATTCGTAAAAATAGTGAGTTGTAAGGGAACAGTAAAGTAGTCTGAAACTGTCGTTGAATGATAAATGCTTTATGGGGAGTCCACAATTCATATAGGATGAAGCAAAAAGCTACATGAACAAGTTATAAAGTTCGAAAAGGATTCGATAATTGAAATTTGAAAAATCCCCCCCCCCCATCCTTGCAATGAGGTGCAAAGCCACTGCAGTCATGTGAATGGGGAAGCAAATTGGTCAAGAGGACCAGATGAATAAAAAATTCTGTAGTTGGCGTCTGTAATGTAGTGACGAGTTTTACATCGTCATCTCGATAGTTGGTAGAATATTGGAATATTGCAACAAGAGGGTTATGAAGTACTTAAACGAGTCATCCGCTTTTGCCGATCCATGGTCTGTTTCCAAGAGATGCCTTTCTACAGGATTTCTTTTAATCAACGATATCGGCGTCTACGAATTAAATAGGATCATCAACATAAGCAATAGGATATCTTTTGACAGCGCCTTTTTATCTCACTTTTACTTGGGATTCATCAGAACAAAAGCTCACTGACTTTTTCGTAATGCACGTTGATGGTCATAGCGATGTTAGAATCTTTATCTGTGAACGCTACCTTTACGCGTTATACAACCATATACTTAGGGATTACCATTATGGTAATTCTAAAGTATTGTTAATGGAGTAAAAGCTATTTTATGATTTAAAATTTAAAAAATACATTTAAAAAAGCAAAGTATTGGCAGTTTCTTACTTTTTAAGGAGGGAATTTTTATATTTATTTTCATCTTTGGCAAGAAACAGTTGTACCATTGGAATTTCAGGGTTATTAAAATAATCCACGCAATGTTACATAAAAATAAGTTAAAAATATTGTACTGTTTCATAAACATTTTAAATAGATGAAACCTTTATAAGACTGAAATGACCGAATTTAGTTTAATAGTTTCAAAAATGCTGATAACTCATTAAAAGCTTAGATAACTCTTGCAGTTAATGTAATATGATCGATATAAATTTGTATAGAAAAAGAAAAATTATTTTTGGGAAGAGTTCTCTCACAAAATCTAAACTTCAACGCAACAAAAAACAGAGGGTTAAGCATTCTATAAGCTTTAATTTCTTTTTTTGCCTTTGTTCCTTTCAGCGAATTGTGGTTATGTCGAATAATAATGATTGTTATCAAAGGCAAATCAAACATTATTAATTTTGTTGCAAAAATTCATGAAATTGAGGAAAGCATTTTATAAAAGTCAATTTCTTTCTTTTTTCAAAAATTTAATAAGTAAAAGCTTCAGCAAAAAGCTTTAGAAAGTGAAAATTACTTTCTTGAGGTATTACAAATCTTCATAAGAAAATATAAAGTAAATTGAGGCCATTTATTTACTATTGAATATTTTGAATGAGTAAAAAATAACTTAAAACTATTCTTTGCATTATGGAAAAAATTCGTTTTAAAATGTTTAAAAATTTCTAGTAATGTATAAGATAAAAAACATTCTTTTTCTTTCATAACCCATAAATAACTCTTGTGGAGGAGTTCATATAGGGGAAGATATTTCTTACAAACAATTTTTTATAAGTACCCCACAATCGCAATGGTAAAATATTAAACCAAAAAGGAACAATATATTAACCAGATAACAGAAAATTAATTGCATGTCTTGTAAAAAAAAATCTAATACCAAATACTTTTTCAAAATATATTTAAAAATTAAGAATATAAATTTTAAAATTTTTATAGGAATTATTTTATTCATGTATCTTTTGAATCTCTTATTTGCGTATATTGTATATCCAAAAGAAAACTTTCCAATTTTTTTTACTATTTAGCTTTATTGATTGTACTTAATTGAATAGTTAATAGTCATAAAAAATGGGCTGAATAGCATTTTCTAATGAAAACATATGAATATAGAGAACATATTGAATGGCTGGAAATTATTGTTTTGAATGAATTTATAAGAAAATACTATATCTTTAAAGAAATGTTGTTTGTTTTTCAGAATTCACTTTTCTTAAGGAATAAAAAATGTTCAATAAATATTTTTGATATTACTTTTAAATGAATATTATTTAAATGAAGTAGTGTGTAAAATTATCTCTTTAATGAGTATTTAAAAATAGTTTCTAAAATAATTGTGAATTAAATATTATTTTTTTTAAATTCTTTTTCATATGTAACCTCGTATATTGAAAATTTAATTTACCAGCTTTCGTCTGAGATTTTAAATATTATAGATTTGATTTTAAAAACCCAATCTCTGAAGTTCTCTTAAGAATGAAACAAAGTCTTTCTTAATCTAATACTGAATTTTTTCTAGCATTGAAATTTATTTTTGACTATTATAAATAAAACGAGTATTTAATTCAGTGATATTTTGATAAAATCCAAAGCATCTCTTGGAATAAATTAAAATATTGTACGTCCTTTTCTATTATTCTGAGTTTTTGAGATTATATGTGTGTCTAATACATCTCCGAATTCATCTACTTGCGTTTAATATGTGATTATTATTTTAACTTTAATTATTACTTTTAATTCTGTAAAAGTTGAAAACATTACTTAAGAGTTGGTAAAAATAAAACAGACTTACAATTCCTTCTAATTCTTTCAAAATCCTTACAAAAATATAAGAGACTCTCTTAAAAATTGTTTTTCCAATTGAAAGGGTGAGATACTGATATAATCCCATACCATTTCACTGAAAATATTAAAATGGACTTCGATTGCACATGAGAATTGCTAACTGTCAGCAAAGAATGCAAAAGAAGATTTCTTATGTATGAATTCCCCGAATGGACTCTGTTATTTAAAGCGAGAATGTCAATCAGTTTTGGAGGCAGCTGCTCTCGCGAAGAAAAAAATCGGATGTGGAGAAGCTATTACGTTTGCGGCCAGAGAACGAAAGATTAAAAAAAGACTTTAAAGGTTTCACGAAAAACAATTCTAGTGAATTAAAAGGAAAAAGAAAACGCACACACTAAAGGGAAATCTTATCTGTTTATACCGAATTCACTTAATCTCGTACGTGCGGGATGAAATACTTCATTTTTTTTATTTTTGAAAGTGATGATAAATTTAAATGTGTAAAAAGAAGTTTGTATGATAAAGTATTATTTTAAGTTCATATAAAAATAAAACAAAGAAACTATATACTTAATAAACAAAATTTCTAATTTCGGTTTGCATAAAAATTATCAAACAAATTATGTGTAGGTTGTCTATTTGAAGAACTATAAATAAGTATTATTATACAAGATATAAAAATTAACGTACAATATTAGATATAAAAAGTGTCGTATAATATAAGATATAAAAAGTGTCGTATAATATAAGATATAAAACTTTATGTTTCACGAAGGAGATGTCCAGAGGCAACACGAAATTATGGATATGATGGACTTGTGTAGAATAATTGGATTATCTTAACCAGAGCTCGATCACTGAAAAGTGAGAAAGTCAGTAACACATTAGATTACATTAGGCTGAAAGTCAAGTTGTTTTCGGCTTGGTATGTACTGATAAACTTATAACTCTTAATAACTGTTTGAATGATCTATTATCCTTTTATTTGACTATATACCATCATCAATAAATCTATATATCTTAATATTGTTACAATTGAACTTCCTCCAAGTACAGCATTTTTTCCATATTTTCTTACTCACAGCAATATCGAAAATAATGAGATAGCTGACTATGATGACTGCTTCTTGCAGTGAAGAGAAGGTCCTTTACTCCATCGTCATTAAGACTTTAAAGAAAAAGTACTTAAGGATTGGAAGAGAAATTGAACAAATTCATAATAATCTAGTTTGCTCATCAAAGTTTACTAACATACCCTTAATGTGAAAATTAAACATTATTCTTTCTTTGTTAGTAAGTTTTTAACTTACACAACTCGTTTCTGTATTTTTAAAATAAAAATGACATCTGTTGCCTTTGTGGTTCTATTGGAGACTAATTACGCATTTCACACCGTCGATTTAGTAAATATTTTTATTTTATAATCTTTGCAGAAATTGTTAAGTCCGATTGGCCTTCTATAACATTAAATAATCCTATACCTATTCTAAATTAATCTTGCGAATTCAAATAGTAATATCTTTTGTAATTGTTCTTTATTTTCTTCGATTCAAGGTTCCTTGTCCCAAACGAATTGATTTCATCTTTTTCTCATTTAAATACCCTTATTTCTTTTGAGTATATTATTTGTATTAAAATTCTTTTGTGAATATTTTCTTTTTTGTTTCTTTGTAATTTAATCTGTAGGTATGCTCCTGAACAAATATATTTTTCTGTGCAGTATATATATATTTTTTCAAGTTTAAATTCAAATGACTATATATTATTAGTTAAACATTTGTTATTTTTTAATCATGACCTGGTATGCCTGATAAAGGATGACTATCCTAGTTGCACCTGATATGATAAAATTTATTTGCTGATTTATCTTTAAAATTTATATGCTGATTTATATTACTTGCTGATTCAAATCTTTAAACATTTAATGTAAAGTTTCATTGGGAAAATCGCATATTTGTTTTGTAAACTTATTTCTGTAAATTCCGTTAATGGGTTTTAATGAAATCTGGTGATACATCTAGGAGTTTTAACTCAACACCCTTATTGGGTGATCTCAGTCTCTTTTAGCCAAAACAATCAGCTATAAGCACAATTCCATAACATTAAAATTGTGTTTCATATAACCAAATTTATAAAAAAAATAGCAATTATAAATTATCATTTTTTTTTAAACTCTGTCGAGAGGAATATATTAAAAAAACTAATGATTAGCAAAATGTTTCTTCTATCAGCTATTTGATTAAATTATCTTTAACTATCTAAACCAAAATTTACATAAATGAAAATAAGTAATGATTAAAACTGTAATTATTACGTTCAATTACATATCTTAGCCATATTTAATATTTTTCTTTGCACTAATTTTCAAAATAGTGGTTATAAAAATTCCAAATCGTATTACTAAAATTCAGAAACAATAGCTCAACGTCTTATGCATGTAAAAAAATATTTCTACAATAAATTCTTCAGTTTGCTTTTATGACTTTTTATTTTTTTTCATGGGAAAGACAAAAATATTATGTTTGGTGTCAATAGCAAGCCCATATATTTAATAAAAGAAGTGTGACATGATCATGAAAGGTGGAAGTAGAATCACTACATCTTCTTTGTACACAAGGAATCTTCTCCTCTTCCATCTTTATCAATTCAAGGACTCCTCATACCTCTCTTTATCATCGTACTTATAAGCAAGATGGTTCTAAGTATATGTAGGAATAAGTCTCAAGCCTATTCATAGCGTTAGCAATCTTTATATAAAACTACACCTTTTCCTTTACATAACTAACACATGAAACATACCAACATACGAATTTTTTTTTTCTAAAATTAAAATAGCTCTTTTATCTTTCATAGAGTTCTCAAAGGTATCTAAGAGAACTAAAATGTGACGTTTGTACTACGTCAATTTCTTAAAAGATATAAATGATACGTTTTTTTTTTTTTTTGAAGTTTATACGTGTTTTTCTGTAACAATGATAGATTTTAAATTTCTTACGTAGTTTTTAAAACTCTTTGGTACATATCCCTCTACTATTAGTAAGATATTTAAGTCATTTGAACTAAATTTTTTTAATAAGGGAACCTTTCGACAAAACATGCTTTTGAACAATAATTTTTACAAATGTTATCATTTCAAAAATTTTAATATAATTAGTTGATTTAATGTTTTCGTAAGCGTTCATTCATCATTAGATGGTTGCAAAGCGCTTTGTAAACATTCTTTCCAATTGTAGTAAATTCTTTCCATATATTTCTGATGTATAAGAACTGATTTTGACATTCAATAATAATTTCACAGTAAATGCAATGCATCAGTTCAAAAACCCTTAAATGTATAGTATGTATAGTAACGAAATAATTATCATTTTGCAATCCAAAAGAAATAACATTTAAAGTATTCTTTTAGTTTTCAATCAATTAATTTATATCTCATTCAGTATATATATAACGCGGAAACTTATCAATGTTATAATGTAAATTTAGTATCAGCACAGATTTTTTCTATATATCTAGAATAATTTTAATTTTCATAAATACACTCAAGAGCCAAAACATTATGATCACCTGTCAATAACGAGTTGGCTCACCTTTGGCGCGCAACACAGCTTCAACCCGCCTTGGCATGGATGTCACAAGTCCTTGGTAGATGACCGAAGACAGATTGTACCAGATGTTTAAGCAACGGTCACACAAATCCGAGATATTGCGAATTGGTGGTCTTTGAACTTTGAGCTGCCTTCCCATGACATCCCAAATGTGTTCTATCGGATTGAGATCCGGTGAGTTAGGCGGCCGGGACATTAACTGGAATTCAACATCATGTTCCTGGAACCACTCCAACACAATTTTAGCCTTGTGACACGGGGCGTTGTCCTGTTGAAACATTCCATTTCCAGCTGGAGAAACAGAGACCATGTATGGGTGCAACTGGTCCGTAATGATGTTCAGATACCCTGTAGCATTCATGGTCTGCTCTACCACAACCACGGGTCCCCGAGATGCCCAAGAGAACGTCCTCCAAAGCATAATATCGCCACCAACGGCCTGTGTAAGACCTACTGTACATTGAGGGAGTAACTGTTCGCCTGGAAGACGGCGTATCCTGACATGGCTATAGGCGTGATGAATGACAAACCGTGATTCATCTGACCAGATAACTCTCTTCCACTGATGCATGGACCAATCGCGATGTTCCCAGGCCCAACCCATGTGCAGTTGGTGATGATGCTTGGTCAGCAAAGGCACACGAGTGGGACGTTTGCTGCGTAGCCCCATATCCATCAGTGTCCGCTGAACAGTGTGCTCCGATACTATTCTATTTGGCCCTGCATTGTATTGGGCTGTAAGATGAGCCACTGTCTGCCTTTGTCCGATTATATATCCATCTCTCTCTCTCTCTGTCTAGAATTTGTGTAAATCTTACTTAAGCTATATGAAAATTAATTTTCACATAAAAATATTAAAAAAATTACTACTGAAATTAGTTGTAAATAATACAATGATTATATAGGGTTATGATGATAAATACAAAATTCTGAACATAATATAGATTTTCTTTAAAAATCTCATTTTACTTTATCCACAATTACAGACTCTGTGAAAAAATATAGTTTATGATTTTTCTCTCGTTTTAAATAAGCACTTGGGATTTGTTTGATGAGAAACAATTTAATCCTAGATTCTATTTAAACATTTTTTTTATAAATTTCATAAAATATTTAATATTTGGCATAATATAGAAGAGTAATGGAACACTTTTTAGTATTGAATTTGTAACAACCAGTTATATTCTAAAATAGTATCACATGCAAATAAAATATAGAAAAAAAAGTATTGAAAATGTTAAATATATGGATGAGGAAGTACCATATTACTATTTGATATTTTTAAAAGTTTTAAACTGTTTCAAATTTCATTAAATATTTTATAAAATATTATTACATAAGAAAATTGTCTGAAAAATAATCGAAAAATTCACACACTTCTGACCAATATATTTTTTCTTAAAGAAAGGTCTGAAAAGAAGATATCAACATTAAAATATTTATTAAAATATCTCTAAGTATTGTATTTCAAAGGAAATTAAGTTCAGGTATTTTAATTGTAAATAATATGCTAATTACTATTATTTAAGATATGCGACTGTTTTATACGCAAAAGTAAAAAATAAACTGTAATTATTATTGTGCATGAAATCCAAATAGGGTTTTGAATTCACTCTTGAAATTAGAGAGAAGTTCTTGTTAGAGTAATGAAATACATTTTTTCATTTAGTAGTCCATAAATGTTTGATTTGGGACATAATTTGGAGGATATCTCGATAATGTATAAATTCTTTTTGTTATTTAGCAGTATATTATACTCGTAATTTATAATTTCACTTACATATATATATATATACATATATATAATATTTTTACTTATATATAAACAAAATATTTTCAAAATCATGTTTTGAAAATTGAAGTTTTAATTATTGCATTTTCCTGATGCACAGGTTTCCAATTAATTAATCTAATTCTATGTAATAAAATAATTTGTAAATTTTCTAAGTGGAATTTAAGAGCTAACAAAGAGAAATGTAATAAATTTATAATTGCATTAGATGTAAATGCCATTAACTTCATTAAAAATAAATGAAATTTGTTTGTTAAATAGTTTTATTTTTTCTACTAATCTAAATTTTTAACTCTATTTATTTCTATTTTTATCATAACGGTTCGAATATATATATATATATATATATAGAATTAAATGGACTGCTTTTTTTAGTAACTTATACTTTTAATTAATCAAGGGTTCTATAAATCATTGGTGAATAAAAATAATTATGTTTAATTTAATACTGAGTTATGTTACGTTAGTGAACAAAAATGATTAAAGACAAAACTATTCAATTTGCTATAATTAAGTTAAAAAGAATCTGATATAATAAAAATGTAATTCAATTTCACCAGCATGATAATGAAAAGGGATTGGTCTTGGGATTTTGTTTAAAACTTAATATAAGAAATAAGTGGTCTACGAAATTTTCTTTTTTTTTCTTTGTAAGGACGACAAATAAATTTTATTAATATTTCTCTAATATGAATGAAAATTTGAAGCCAATATTATGCATTAATAAATATGCACATATAATTGTTAATCTAAATTCATACTCAAATAATTAGTTTCATAAAAGTCTGTTGGAAATTTCATGCATGGAACTAATGTTTCTATTTTTAATTAAACTCTTTTAGTTAAATAAAAACTATTGATATTGCAGGTTATAAGCTATAAATCAAAAGAGCAAAAATGCATTTAATATCATAATATTTAAATCGTTACACATTCTATCTTACTCAATCTAAAAATCTTACTAATTCTATCTTACTAATCTCCTATCAATTCTAAATTGCATTACGTATTACACTGAAAAGCGTAATGCTTTATTTACACGACAATTTATGAGTACATAATTTTCTTAGCGAAATTTATAACGGGTCGTCGACCTATAAATTATCCCATCTAACAAATGAAAATAACATTGTTTATGAACATAATTAATTTTTTTTCCTATTCACACTTAATACACAAAATAGACATTATCTGTCATACAAAAGATTTATTATCCTAAATGCTCATAAAGAAGAGCATATTTCTTGTTCCTCTAATAGCATAACTGAAGTTAGATAACAAGGAATACAAGTAATAGTTTTATCGAATAATCTTTTCTTCTGCTACAGTTACTGTCCTAATGAGAGTCAAGGTTCCAGGGCACAATAGAAAGTAAGGTTTTCTGTATTGGGGCAAATGAGCCAATCTGTGAGATCCTAAGATATATCGGCTATGAATCAATGCACTTGGTGTAGTCGAGTCGAACTTTCGTTTCTGATTCATTAAACCATAGTGTGTCGACTAGAGTGTCCAAAGTGGAATCTCATATGTATTTTTCAACTAGTTAGCTTAAGAGAATGTGAAAAAATAATCTAAGTTGAGAATTTAATATTTCTTGCTACTTGAAAATATTTAATGTAGTTATAGAAAGCATATGTAATTTTTTAGTCGAATAATTTATGTAAAACTGTTTTTTATGTTTAAAGACATAATTTAAATTTCGAATAATTTATTATGGATAATTGATATTAATTATTCACCGTTACATGATTCAAATATTGTTTTCTCATTTCAATATGATTTCAAATACGTGTTTTCGTATTATATATATTTTTTAAATAAAGTTTGCTTTCACTCAAGCATATTGTATTTAAGGAATATTACTCAGTGGGGTAAGGAGACTTTCATAATTAATGATCTATCGATATAATTTGTTGATTCGATTATTAGATTCAATAACTACTGTCACTGTATTGATGAAAAATTATTTAAAATATTTTATCAAGATTTGTTCTGATGTTTAAAATGATTACAATATTTATTCTAAAGAAGAATGTAATCAATTCCCAGGTATTTACAAATTACACTCTATAACAAAATAAAAAACGACTCATCAAGAAGGAGTTCCCGATTGAATTGAGATTTCGTATTCAAAGACATTTGGAACGGATATGAAAAAGATTGAATTTGGTGTCCAATGAACGAATAGCGGGAGTTACAGCGCATCGGAACTACGCACTCAGCAGGTGTATATAAGAAGTGATTCTCAATCTGAAGGTCAAATTTTCTGTTGCATTGCGATTTAGGATACCTTTCAACGACTGAAAAAATGCCTCGCCGCCGGATTCGAGCAATCGAAATCTGAACTGGGACCCCAATCCCTTATCATATTATCCCTTATCAATACTAACGGGAGGACACGAGTTCCGACCAATTTAAGGTGCTTGAGACCCGCTAAGTGACGGGTTTAGTTGGCAACGAGATTCCCGCCCTACTCGTTTGAAACAACGCCAGCCAGAGCTCTTTATCATGATCAATTGGTTACTGTAGTCGTTATTTTGCCTTGCAACTTAAAAAATAAGTATGTAATTATAGATTAGACATTGCAGGTTATCATAATTATCAAATCAATGGAATACAATCGTTCAGAACTGCAAATTCTTCATGCTTCCATATCCAAATAAATGATTTGCTGACAAGAGGGCCAATTTAGTATTTTTTTTTCTTTATAGTCTCTGCAAGATGACTATAAGATATCAAATATCAGACTTTCGACTACGAAATATTTTCAAGTTTATTAATTTGTTTCGAATATCATACAAAATAAGAATTGGAAAACAACGATGCTTTAGGGAAAATATGTAAATTTTTCAGATATATTGTACACAAATGTTTTTTTTTTTTACAGATTCCATTTTAAAAAATGATATGATTTAACGAGTGATGAAAGTCTAAGTCATTACCTGAAGGAATTATTAATTGTTTGAATTGTATTAAAGTAACACCTTTTAATTATATATTTCGTATTTACATTTAAAAGGAAAAGCATTATTATATTATTCTTCATAAAATGTAATAAGACTTTCATGCATTGATTTGTTTTTATTACCTTCTATTATTGTTTTTATTACCTTCTATTATTGTTTTTCTCCATTCATATGATTTTCCTATATTTATCAAAACAAACATCAAATGAAAATTTTCATTCATGACTTTGATACCTATGGCATAGTTTAAATGTACATATTAATGGAAATAAAGTGTAATCCCATATTATTTATTTATATTTTTTACTATTTAATTATGAATTTAGCAAATATTTATGTTGTGTGATTCAACAAAACAATTTTTGCATTAAAAAATAACATGCTGGTAAATAAGTTTTTAAAATTAATCCCTTAATAATTATTAATCTATTATTTGTTGATGTTACTGGATAATGAAATTTAAAATTGCCTAACCTATATATTGATGGTTAACTATATAATACTTGTTTAAGTAATAAAATAATCATGACTTTAAATAAAAAGTTAAATAGTTATTTTATTAAATGAAAGAGGAAATGCAGGTTGTTGTAAGTTAATTTCTTACCCAACAATTCAGTATTATCACGCATAAATTAAAATCCTTTACACTTTAATTAAAAGTAAACAAGGAGTTGTAAAAATTAGGATTTCATTATCTGATGAACCCTAAAACGATGCATGAATTTACTTTGAGTTTTATTATATTTATAATTTTATATTCTATGTTGAATCTGAAGGAAAAGTAGTTGTGCAGTAAACTGGGGACGTTTTAGCACTTCGCAAAATTAAACCTGTTTTCAAAAAATTACTGTTACTCGGGAGATTTATATTAATGTTTATGATATTCAAAATAAGCTTCTCCTTATCTGTAGGACAGTTTTGTTAACGAAAGGAGTATTAAATCAGCTTTTATTTAAGAGAAATTTGTTCTACGTATTCTAAGAGCATAAGAGCGTAATTTAAAATTTAGTAATGTATATATGAATAATCATTTCTGAATACTTCGTAGCAATAAAATTCAATAACGAAGTAAAATAAAACTTTTGTAAATATATATTTAAAAAAATATGCTGGTTCTCTAAACTACTATTTCTTTAAAGTTACTTTAAGTAAAACTGCTTGGTTTCCATTCAATGCTCCTAAACTAAGACGTCAGTAACAAAATATTTTTCTTTATGTAAAAATAACTTACTTATAAAAATATGCATTTGATAAATGCTAGGCAAAGTGACAGTATAAAGTGTATGTAGATTTAGTCGAAAAGGTCCAAATTAGGAGGAAATTTCCCACGAGGAATACAAGATTAAGTTGCTTAGGAAACGTGGATACAAATACATTTAATTGAGAAGAAAGAAATCTTGGGAAACAGAATATTTGTGCCGCTAATTAATTTTTTCTTCAATGCAGTAAGATATTTAAAAAAGGAAGTAGATTGCTTCGCTTTGATACGTAGTCCCCACAATTAAGGAGTAATAGGCTTTATCTAGGAGTGTACCTTTTAAACTTAGAGTTAGCAGTTCCAAGACCTTCAGAGGGTTATTCAAAGTGTCATTGCTCCATTCGGGGGAGGATTGGTCGCTTTCTTTCTCTTTGTGGTGACTGTGCATCTCTTCCAGTGACGCATTTAAATAATGCTTTCGCCAAAATAGGCACCGACACTCACATGAATTCGACGCACACCTTCACGATTTCGTCGGAAACTCATCAAACTTTTCTGTGGAAACAGTTAACATGTGCAACATATATACACATATTCTTTCTTAGATATATTAATTATTTAACTCATAATAAATAACCAAACTAAAACACATCATACGTGACGAGGCATCACGTTTCGCATCTATTAGGTATGTCGATTTCTGTTACATATATGCTATATTTTTAATTCAATTTGTTTTAATAAATTTAATAATTGTACTATGATAATGATCCTCTCATTGATTTATTTGGCATTCAATTTTTACCTTACTCATTATAATTGGAGATTCTTCTCTCCAACTATACAATATCTTAGCGTATTAATAATTACTAAATATGGTTGATATCTAAATTCGTGGTTTATGATAAATAATTACTTCAGTGAAAGCGACAGCTCCACATTCCTTTACACTTTATATTTAATAGGTTTAATAGAATCAATGAAAAGTACGAATATTGTATTTTTCAATCGGGAATCATGTTGTATGATAATAGAGTGTTTAGAAATAAAATAAAATACAGAAGAAGGAAGCAACGAAAAGTAAAAAGAAAATCATTAAACTACTTGCTTTACACGTCCACATAGAAAATTAGACTTGCAGCTTTTGCGGAGCTGTAAATATTACTATCCTTATTTAAATGCATAATGGATTTAATTTATATTTAATGTTCTTGAAAGAAAAGTGTTTATTAGTAGTGCTTGCAAAACAACTGGTAGTTGAGTAATCAGATGGAGCGAACTATCGGATATACATACAATTCTGAAATTTTTTAATCGAAGATAGGATTATATGAAATGTATTTGAAGGAAACATGACTCTTAGACTTAAGTTTTGCAAAGAACAGATTTAGCCATCCGATGTATTTTATAATTAATATTAGATTATTCATTTAAAAATAAGAATTACAGTAAACGATGAAATATCGAGAAATAGACAATAGTAAGCTTTTCCGATATTAAAATTAAAGGAAACGATAAATTATTAAATTGAGTATATTTACGCTAAATGTAATTAAAATTGAAGCAAACTATAAAAAATTAAAAAAGTGCACGAAAAGTGATCCAACTGAAGCAATAGCCCATTGAGTGGCTAATCAGAGGATTGTTTAAGCAATTAGAAATGGAATGCTTTTGATGACTTATGCAATGTAAAACAATGGATTTTTTGCTTTATTTTATATCATATAAACTTCTTCTATAAGTAAAAGAATCTTGAAAGTAATATTATTCTTACTTTCTCCTTTTTCAGTGTGAATGTAAACATCGTGAGAGATTTTACACAGTTCAAAATAATGTTGAAATATATTATGTCCTTTTATTATACAGATCAGTGATTTGCAAAGACATGTTATTAAATAACGAACTTATTTTTCCTTTATAACCCTCAAAAAAGAATATACAAAATCTTTATAAATTTTCCATTTGAAGACGATTATATTTTTCACTGTGATTTAACATATAACAGATTTAGATACTTAAGTACATTATTTTCAAAGCCTTTTCCTCAATTTAAAATGAAAAAAAAAAGATAATTCTATGTATTTCTCTAATTAAAGATCAAATACATTTCAAATGATTTTTCTCATTTTTGCATAATAACATTGTGATTTTATTAGAACATTATGATTTTCTGAAGGAATGAATTCTATAATTAGAAAAAATGTGAATGAGATAAACAGAAATTTCCTTACAAAATTTATTTGATATAAATATTTTAATATAATCATATGCTATTATTTTCAGATTCCCGCTTTTTAATTTTTTGATTTGTTTAGCCTTCTTTGCTAATAATTCAAAATCCTGACGTTAACATTTTGTCTTAAAATTAATTATTCACATTGAAATTCAAATTTGAAATCTCTTTTCGTGAGTTTGTGACGTTGTTCTCAACTACGATTTCCCTTTTCACTAACTCTTTGTTTTTTTTCTGATTGTATTTGAATTCAAAATTTCCCGAATAAAATGAAATGTGATTTAAATAGTTTAGATGGAAATTATAAAGTATGAAAAACAGATTTTATCAGATGTATAAGTAAACTGCAAAAAATTTATAACCAAACTTGAAGGTTAGTTAGTGGTTGATAGTGAATTGATTCGGTGCAACTAAACCGGATGTACGCAATTTAAGACACTATCAGAAGAATTTTAGAAGAGATCGAAAAAGGTTTCAGTATTCGAATCTCCTATCCCATTTATTCTATTCTCTTGAATGTAAGTGAATCGGTAAAACATCATGTAATTTATTATTCTGAAAGTTAGTTCAGACGCTTTTGGTTAAAGTAGTAAACGTATTGACATCAAATTTAAATATTTATAACATGAATAAAAATTAATTAATATGATTCATCTATCTTCTTCTTCATTTGACTGTGTAATTTATTGACTGTATATTATAAGGATTATATTGGAAAAGGAAGCTATCAATGACCAATGGGCGTTACAAGTTTAGTTTGCAAAATTACTTCATTTGTTTTTCTGTTAAGCCAAAAGAAAGAAAAAATATATTAAAGCTCTACATTAATTTCAAATGTATTAATACAATGAGAAAGAATTCAACATATTGCAATGAATCTCCAATTATATTCATAGTTGTCGATAATTCCTTAGTTTTATTTGGCAATATATATTACTATTATGAATAGAATCAAAGTAATTAAGCATTATATAATTTTATTTTTTTGCAGTTGAAATTTAATAAAATTGTAAAGTGAGATTTTGATTTGAAAGAAACTTTCTTGATATATTTCCTGTTTCGGATGCGAAGCATTATTTGAATGCGTTTTACTTGAAGTTTATTTATACATTGATTTTAATTTGATATTTAATCAAATGCATTTTAATTTGATATTTAAT
>BMAW01122954.1:76116-95576 GCA_019974015.1 Nephila pilipes | reverse complement strand
AATCAAATGCATTTTAATTTGATATTTAATCAAATGCATTTTAATTTAAGAAGGTTTAACTTAAAACTACCATATCAAACTTGATAAGCTCGTTCAGGTACAAAAATTATCCTAAGAATACTTTTAGAACATACTCTTATAAATCATACCTTTAAAATTTAGAAACGTGGTAGAAATATAGAAATTTACTCATTAGTATTTAAAGTGAATAAACCATTTTTTTAGTATAAGAAAGTAATAATTTAACACACTTCATGCTGGGAAAATAAAAAAGTTATACATAAAAGGTCT
The DNA here is from genome assembly GCA_019974015.1 of Nephila pilipes. Classification (NCBI taxonomy): domain Eukaryota; kingdom Metazoa; phylum Arthropoda; class Arachnida; order Araneae; family Nephilidae; genus Nephila; species Nephila pilipes. The sequence continues at coordinate 95,285 of BMAW01122954.1, read as the reverse complement.
GCATAAGAAAGTGTGCCACTTTCTATGTTCTAACAAATCATATAATGTTTTAATTTCAGCGAATTTTGTTTTTGAAAAACAAATGTGTCACCAGTTTTGGTCCTAATTTCTTAGAAGACAGTAGCCTTAATATAATCTGTAAGGTACATTTTGAGACCAATCGAGTATGCAATCCCAATAAAAAAAAGCATTACTTATGATTATTTTGTGAACTTTTCTTCCTGCAGATGAAGAGCGAGTGATGAAATGGAAATGCAAAATAACTGTTTCAACAAATTTGAAACAAGTAATTCTTACACTTAATGTTTTAAACGAAAACTATTTTAAAGAAGCAATGTGTAATTTTTGACTTTTGAATTATTTTTCTAAATTGATAGCAAAGTAACAGATTGAAGCAACTCATTCAACAGTATTTCGACAGGAGATTAAAGGTCCCGAGACCTATGTGCTAAGACTCGCTTTGTTCACTTGTGATTTAGTTGTCGTAACGGGAAAAGGATATTAGTACAGAAATAACTAATTTTATCAGTTACTCAAATTACTTGAACACTTAAATTCTTAAATCATATCACATTTATAGCTTATACAAGGTTTGTTTGTTTCAGTGTTCCTCGTAATATCATAATGTGCAAGTGGGAACAATAAGACATTTTTTTTATAATTCATTCTGTTATAAAAAATAGTTCTTATTTTTGAATGAACGCTTTGGGAAAAATATAAGCAAAATAAATTCATTCTATGTATTTCGTTTGCTTAACGAGTCAACCAAAAGAGATTCATCAAATGTATTTGTATTCCTTAAAATTTGCTTATTTGTATTTAATAAATAGCTGTTTAATTTGAAATAGCCTCAATATTCAACCACTGTTCAATAAAATTGATTTCATAGATATTCATTTTATCACACACGAAATATGTAATTTTTGATTATAAATATTTTAATATCAATTGGACTTCAATATTACCCAGATTAATCCTCTTTGAAATCGATTTAAATATCCAAATCATTAAGATAGCAGACCTGAAATTAAATACAGTGCTTCCTAGTTCCTATATCTTTATCTCTTATTACTTTCTGATCTTTTTTGAACACTCTTTTATTCTGTTTGTGGGTCACTAAAGAAATTATGAAAAGTAAATTTATTTTGTTTCCTTTGATGACAACAAGAATCGAAAGACAGCTTTCAAGCGATGATCTCGGATATTCCTGAGTCTGTAGAGTAAACCGTTTCACTTTAGGTGCCTCAGAGTTTCGTCAGTGGTAGTAAATAAGTGCTTACACTACACTTCGCTTGCCGTTAAATTGTTGAATTCTGAAATCGAACAGCATGTGACCCAGTGCAGTGAGATTTTCAAATTATTGGGGAAATTTAACAAAACACCAAGGAAATGTTTACTATTGTCATCCAGAGGATTATGTAAAAGTTTATTTGTCCCACCGGCTAGCATTTGAGTGACTCAAAAAGTTTTCTGAAAGTAGTAAGCAAGTGGTAGACGGCAGATCTTTTTGCTGCCAGCAATTTTGAAAGCCGAAGAAAACGTGAAAATAAAATCAAACATATTATTCAAGCAAACATTGCTTTAAAGAAGGTTTGACTAAGATGAGAAAGAGTCAGAAAAAAAAATCCAGAACTCTGGTAAAATGGTTTCATTCTGAAACAAGCCAAGACGATAAAGAACTCGAGGCTCTTTTGCCGAGAGTGCTCTCGGCAAGTTAGTTTTGGGTTAAAAAACACTACAAAACTAGATCATTCCTCTGATTTAGCAACTTAGGACTTTCTGCAAAAAATAAAGACTGCTTTAAAAGGAACTCATTTCGTCATTGGTGGCTAATCAGAAAAAAATTGTCACAGCTATTAAAACAGTTGCCACAAAATGAATTACTCACGAGGGGTTCTTAACTCCGAGCCCGCGGGGCCAGTGTGCCCACGAAGCTATTTTTGAGCGCCAGCGACTGTCCACTATATACTATATCAATACCAACCGTGGCCAACCCCCGGCCTGCCATGGGTTTTTGCGTGGCCGCGAGATTCATCATACATTAGAACTAAAATATAAGCCATAAAATTATTGCGCTGGCAAACTGTTTTGTTATCACTAGTACTGGTATCACAGTTTTGCCTTATCAATTGTTATAGTCGTTGAAGACCCTAGCGTTGAATCTGTTGCACATTAAGAATTTTTTGAGCGTTTTAACTTTTAATACTGTTTAATTTTTATTTTAGGTTAGGTTCAATCCTCAAATTAATATTTCTGAAGTTAAAAATTCCATGGGAAAATTATTCAGGAAGACGCATGTTCAACTGAAGAAGAGATTTTAAATATTTAGACTGATATTGTATTAAAATCATGGGGACTTAATGAAAATATTTGGAATCTAGCCGAAGGTAAAAAAATATCCCCTCTTAAAAAAAGGAGCTTAGAAATTGAAATCCTGTTTCGGTTCCGCATATTTATGTGAATCGTTGTTTTTAACAATGAAAACAATTATATAAACAATCAGATCTCAATTTAATGATAGCAATCTTGAAGATGCTATAAGACTGGGAATATCATCTTATACGCCTGACTTTGAAAAATTAGTGGATAATATGCAATGCCAAAAATCACATTAAATGTAACTATTTTGAAATTTTTGTTACCTAATTAGTGTAGGAAATCGTTTATGGTATTTATGATTGCAATAAAATAAAGAAATATCAATAATTGTTATACTTTTTTTTTGAACTGCACCAATACCTGCATTTTCCTGTTTGTCATTTGTGCCCAGACGAAGAATAAGGTTAAGAAGCCCTGTATTATACGATTTTAAACTGTAGAAAATAGAAATGGATCAATGTATGAGAGAACGATAATGAATACATCGAAGTCCTATTTTTGAGCCAGTGCTGTTAATTTATAGACAAAATTCAAGAGAACAAAATTAGAATCAATTATGGTTAGCTGTCTGTGATAAGATTGGGGAAATATTTAACTGTCCCTGACGTGATTATCTATAAAATTGTCATCAGTGTCCAAACATTGTTATGTATAAATAACTCTGTTCAGCACAGAAACCATAAATTATGGACATAGAACTGTATGTTTTTGATAAACATATAAAATTCATTATTGTTTTTTCCATTTTTTTGATCAGTAGAGAAACTACTAGCAACATCACTTTCCATAACGTAAGTATGAATGTTTATTTTTAATGTATAAATCTCAATTTTATTATGTATATAAATATTTTAAAAGGGAAATTATACATGAGTAAATTTTAAAAGTCACAAAGTTCTGAAATTTTCATCCCTTGAAAATTCAAACTAGAAGAGATTTTCAAAACTCGTAATAGATTAACAGTCAACATATCTAATGTCTATTTATTCGGTCATTTTAAAGGAAGTTGCAAAGCATTTTATGTTAATATTACAATAGATCTCTTTAAATGGCTTATAAAATTACTTTATATTTTATTAAAATTAATTTCTTTAAGTTTATAAATGCTTAAGATTTCTTATTAAACAGTGAACGTAAACCTAAAATCAATACGATTCTTTTTACTTCAGAAATCTGAAGTCTAGTTTTATGGTGGCAGTATTAAAATATTAAACTAATAAGTAATATTATCATTTTCGAAGAAACGAATTTGTTTTCATAAAAGGAAAAAAAAACATATTGCAATTTAGATATGAATATGCATTTAATGATTTTTTTTCCAACTATTTTTTTATTTCGGGGTAATTCCCTAACTTTTTCATTTTATATCATACATTATGAGTGTACCTATTTCATACAAATGAATTAAAGAATTTTTTAAAATCCTTCACACACTTCTTTCTACTTCATTCGTTTTATCAGTTCTGGAGCACATATGCAATCAAAAAGCGAAATGATGTTTTATATTTATTGAGTTATCTTGTCTCTACCAGTTGAAAAACAAGTTTACCAGAATTTGAGGCTTAATCTTTTATCCACATCACTGATGTTCTTTGATCTTATTTTGTCACTTTTTCTATTTTTACTTCACAGAGCTCCGTGTATGATATTATTTATAGCGATAAGATTGTGACAAAAAATGAAGTTTTCGTATCGTAATTACCGAACTGGAAGAAAGGAAAAATTCGGTAAAAACATCAACCTCCATGAAAAGAAAAGGAAAGAAAAAGCATATACATTGAGGGAGAGGAAGTAAAAATGCCGAAAGCACTTCGAAATAGTTTCTTTTTTTGTGTATATGTATTTCTTTTAGATTTCTATTCTTCAGTTTAAAGTTGATTTTTTTTCTTTTCTTTGTACTAAACTAACATTCATAGTAACAATTATAACATTTTACAAGACTATATCTCTTTCCTTCTCTCTGTGTAAATGTAACATGAAGACCTGCACATAATTCAAGAAGCCTTTGGTTCGCATTTATCTTAAAACATTTGAATTTTTACTTTTTACTTTCTCCACAAAATATATCATTACTGATATTCACTAGCATTTAATAGACCAATTCTTATATTTTCAAAAGGATATCTAGTAGAACTTTTGAATAGTTTTTAATGTTATATGAGATTTCGATGGATTTTTCCGGAATGTAAGGTTTTAAGGGCTCAGTTCAAATTGAGGTTCAGGGCTGACAATTTATTAGTTTCTCTACGCAGGTTTCTTCAAAAATAAGATTTTGAAATAACTCGCACACATACACCCAAACACAATTATTGTATGTGCAGCAGAGGATCGACTACCCGAATACTTATCAAAGCATCGATTAATCGAGCAATGGTCCGGTTGGTCAATTCAAATTGGTGCTCCATGTAGAATCTCCTCTAGCAGCTTTTTGAAGTTGTCAGTTTAAGATAAACAGCTGCTCCTTTTATTTTTAAGAAGCGTGATACGAAATAGGTACATATTTCTGTTTAATATCCTTTTTGTGGCCACGGTAGTCTAGTGGTCATGGTAACAGACTTGCGGATGGCATTTCTTTTAGTCATGGTTTCCAGCCCTGATACTACTGAAGGCCCGTTATGTAGTGGGTCTGTTGCACTTTAAATTTGTCAAGGTTACACGTCCTCCGGTTGGCGTGGTTTGGAAATTTGTTGAGGGAGGTATCAGCTCAGGCGTCATCTCTTCACTTGATTGAGTTTCAAAATTACAAAGTTCGTCGCCTGTCTCTCTTGTATATACTCTGTCACTGGGAGTGTGGCTGCCGGCTGAGTCATTGTATCATCTTATCAGTATCCGGTACAAACAAGAAATCGTGACGTCAATGGGGTGCAGATTAATATGCATTCAAAAAAAAAAAAAAAAAAAAAAAAAAGAAAGAAAGAAAATGAAAGAAAAGGGAATTGTAAGAAATTTGAAGTATTATGAAGGACAATGATGTCAAAAATGAACTTCGTTAAGAATATGATTCCTCTGTAAACAAATGACCTACTTTATTATGTTTCCTTTTGATTTTAAGGTTTATGTTTTTTTCATTTGTTTCTTGTTCCAACATGTACTGTTATTTTGTTACTCATTTATAAAAAAATTATAAAAAAAATTTCTTTTCGCTAATAAATGTTGAGTGCGGGGGTGATTGTCTCCTGGTAGGGGCAGTTTATAGCTCTAAACTTTTTGGGTGAACTTGGTTCCTTTGGGCATTCTCTCAGTATCTCTCGTGTTGTTTCTTATTGCGAAGTTAATATACAATCACAAACCACTGAATATCATTGTTTTTTTTTGTTTCATGTTGCTGTTCCTATGCCAGTTCTGATTAATACTATATATATATATATATATATATATATATATATATATATATATATATACCCAACTCTTTTTTTACACGGTAAATACGTTCCTTAGAAAACCGTGCAAGAAATCTAGCAAAAATTACATGCGACATATGGTGAATTTTTGGATATGCTCCACAACTTCATATTGAAAAATCATGTTTGATGTTTGATGAAAAATCGTTAAATATTTTCCTAAGAAGCCGTGCAAAAAAGTATTAATGAAATCCATATTACATATTTATAAGACATCAGCAATTCATTTCCATTACAAAAAAAAATTAGTGTACAGTGAAAATTGAGTCTATAGGTGTATACAACAAATAAAAATTCAGATTGAAATTAGGAAAAAAACTTATTAATTAACAACTATTCATTGCTACTTGATAACAAGCGCCACGTTTATAACGAACTAGATAAAAAATGCTATCATCAGTACATGTGTCATATGTCTAGCACAACCACTCGCTTTGATTCAAATGAAGAATTTTGTTCTTTATTAATGGCCTCTGTTGTATTTTTTGTTATTAGTAGCTGTTTTTTTTTTTGGTTTCTCTAAAGTTGCATGCATAATTCTTGATATCCTGCTTCACAATACTTAAGATTACGTTGAAATATCAATGCATGCTCTATGTCAGGATTATGAGTAAGAAAATATTGTTCTGTACTTGTAGCAAAATTCAAGCCCTAGTGAACTAAATCAGTTTTTAATAGCTGAACTTTACCATCGACTTCGTCATTATTGACATCTTTATTATCATTAATTGTCATACATTCGATCCAATCACGGTCATCTAAAGGTCTTTATAGCATCAATTCTTCGACGTCAACTTTTTGTATTTTGTAAGACCTCTTCCATCATTTGCATTGAATAGAGTTATAATTTCAGAAGACACAGCTGATTTTTGTACTACAAAACTTCCACTTTTGAAGCATGCTGGCAAAAGTTTGTTCTAACAAGCAATTAAGGTCGTTTAGCGCAACTGTTTGATGGCAAAAGAAGCATGTGTAATACAATCCATGATCGTAAACATTCTCAATGCTTCCACAACAGTCAAATTTCTTTCTTCCACTGAGTCTAAAATATATTTAACGTTTGTTTTATGTACTACATTTGAAATTCTGATATACTACGCAAATCAAGTGGCTGAATTAACGAGGTCTAATAAGGAAGTAACAATATCATTTGGATATGATAATGCTATTTTTGGATATGATAACTGTTATCCACTCAGTACTGGATGCCAGTTGTTGATCTAGTACTATGGGGCTGAGAGCATTATCAACGAGTAAAAGTATTGTGAATTCCAAACCTTTTTATTCCATATATTTCTGGACCACTGGAACAAAACAGTTGATGAACCAATTTCTTAAGAGTTCAGCTGTCATCCATGCCTTTTTAATCGCCTTCTAATGAACCAGATATTGCTCAGTGTTCTTACCTCTTAATGCTCGTAGCATAAAAGATTTGTTGATAAAAAAAAGAGTCCTTAACATTTTATCATCAGATGTATTACAAAAAAAAAAAAAAAAAAAAAACCAAGAACGTCACCCGTCTTTGTCCGCTTCAAAACCACTAGGTTCTTTCAGGCATTTTCTTCCCGAATAATCCCGTTTCATCGGCATTAAATATTTGATCGGGAATATAACCGCCTTGTTCATTTTTTTGCTAGTTTATCCAAAAGTATTTTGCATTTTCACCTGCAGATCTAGTTTTCCTTCTTTTTAACATTATGAAATGTGTGTCTTTTTAGAAAACCTCTCAGAATACAAAGTAAATAAGCCATGAAGTAGACCTAGTCACTCACAAATGTGTTGGCCAAATCCTACCATCTTCTGATTATACTGTCAAAATTAGAATTTTAATTTTTTTTTGGATTCGTGCTTGACCAAAAAATACGTGTAAAAGAATATTGGTGAACCGTTTTATTTCTAAATCGTATAAAAAGAAACCATGTAAAAATATTTGGGTATATATATATATATATATATATATATATATATATATATATATATATACATACACATTATGTGTGTGTATGTACACTCGGGAACATTGAAAATAGTACATTAAGAAGGAAGCGAGTTACAATTGCGAATTTTATCAAAGTAGTTGAATGGTGTCTGATTCGAAAATAACCCAAGTTTGGTGCTAATGCTTATAACCACAGACCCTGCATTGGTACTGTAATCTTGGAGAAGATCTTATATTTATTGGCGCATAGGGAAAAATTCATGAATGTAACGATCACTTTCTGAATCTATGAGGACTTTAGTAAACAAATAATACCAGGTAGACGTGTGAGAATACATTTCGCACAGTCAAGGGAGTTAGAGAGGATCATGATCATCCACTTGAAAACCACAGGCAAATCATCAGATCGATTGATTGGAATGTGCCGTCAGAGCATTTTGGGAGCAGAGGAAATGAGATCCTATCTATGTATGGAGAATAGGGTCCAGAGCGATCAGGAAGACAAAGAGGCAAGATGATAGAAGGATCATACGGCAAGCTCTCATTGGTTACATATTGACTCGTTCCACGATACAATACGATGTAGGATTGCCAGAAATTCAGACAGAATTTTCAGACATCTTACGGAAGTGAATTTACAAACCAAGCACACTCTTCGTTTAATGCTTTTAACCCATTCACTCCCAGGGTATCATATTCGATACGCTCGCGTTTGCTCTCTTGTGCCCAGCTTATCACATCAGATACGCTTGATCAGAACGTTTTATTTGATTTTTTAATGTTATTATACCATCTATATAGATAGGTTATTTGGAAATCTATATAGATAGGTTATTTGGAGTGTTGACCTTGGTGATAAAGGGTTAGATTTTCCATCTGGCTATCAGAAGGGGTAATTGTTAAGAATACGTTTGCGGCACGACTCTTTAAATGTAATGACATGATTTAAAGGGTGCACTTGCTTTCGGCTTGCTTTTTCTTCCTTGCTTCCTTCTTAGAAGTTCGAAGGAGAATTTATGGCCCTTTATGGGGGTTAGGGCTTTAGGTAGCAGATGCTCTCACCCCTTTCGTTTCATTCGGTCGGTTATCATTTGTAGCGAAAGTCATGACGAAAAGAAAGTATTTATCTGATACTGAGATTTGCGAACTAATGAATGAATCTGACAGTAATGTTAACGAAAATAATCCAAATTTGTACATAAACATTAAAGTAAAGAAAAGGACGAAGAAGATGTGCCCTTTGCTCAAAATCTTGCGTGAAGCGTCAAAATATGTGTGTAGGACATGTGACGTTGAACTATACATTGAATTTTTTTTTATAAATATACCGTACAGCAAAATAAGATTTACTTTTTATATCTATATGTTCCATATAATGGTACATCATTATACCATGAAATTTTGTAACAAATGTAAATAAATTTAACATTTTCTTAAAAGATATGATTTGTATGCAATTACTTTATGTAAAAACATTAAAATTTCCATTAATTTTTTTTTCTTTCGTATATATTAAGTTTAATGCATTTTACATAATATATGTAAAAACCAAAATATTCTAATGAATAGCTGGTTTTAGAGGAATTTTTTTCACGAATTAGGCTTAATATCTAAAATCGTCTGGGCACATCGTGACACTCTGCGGTAAGAAGCCACGGGCCCACAGAAGCACTTCTTTTTTCTTCCTCCAGTAGCGAAATGTTGACACTCAAATATCGGTGACTTAATCTACAGTGATGCCATACCAGAGTGACGTGAAACCACATGAATTGGCAAAACGTGGTATTTAGTAATGAATCCCAGTTTACTTTAGGGACAGATAATAAACGCGTGTCCGTGAACGTTACAATTTCACACACGCTGTCGCACGATACACTAGTTGCGCAGCAAGTATAATGATCCGGAGTGACATAAGCCCTCACAACCGGACCACTCTAATTGTAGTGTGTGGAGAATTATCGGGCCAGCGTTGTATTCATGACATTCTGATTATAGAAAAGTTCCTCTTTAGTTATGGGATATAAATAAGTGCAATGCTTGTCCCTTTGTTCGTGTAATCCAATGTTATATCAAGAAATGATTTAGAAATCAAGTAGTATCCCCTTTCGCTTTCGGTAACAATTTCAAGAGGAATAAAAAATACTTTCGAAGACATGGAACAATATTTAAATGATGTGTATTTAAAAGTAATGCTACTTATTGTTAAATGTAGTAGTAATGAAAGAAGAATCAAATGGTTGTATGATAAGCTTTCCACCAAGTATATTGTAATGCGCAGTCCATCTGATGTATGATGTGAGGTTAATCTGTTGGACGTCTTAGCATGTGCCCTCCACAAATTTCACAACTGTAAAAGGGAGGTATGAACAGAGTAATACTTATCAAAATAATCGAGTACTGGGAACATTACATGATGTCATATGCACAGGAAGAGGTTCGGATCTGCTTCTGTTACGTGTGGGACTTTTATTTTACAAAAATACAATCTTTTACGCCACTCAACAAATCTTAATGGTCAAATGGCCACATGACAGTTCCTTAGTTTTAGGCATAATAGACTGTTCGTCGTTTCTTATTGTAATTAAATGAACACATTTATAGAGGAGGCAAAACAGATTCCTCGCATCGTTTTCGAAGTACAGGTGCTCAGCCATACATATTAATTATAGTGCAGGAACTAATGTTACGTGATAATTAAGGAGAAAACCCAATTGTGGTGTAAGTTCAATGTAAGCATATTTGAATTCCGGGAATTCTTCTTGCCGGCATCACTTATATCTATGAAGAATACTTTAGCCGTTATGAAATATAGAACACGAGGTCTAACAGTTTATAATCAGTTGCTGTAGTCCATTAATGTATGGTACGGTATTTGTAAGGATCGCTTGAAATGTTCTGTATTTTAAGAGGATAAGTTAACGGTTCTCCTATATTTAGAGTTTTTATAGGATTAATGAGACCTTATTGAAAAAGAATGTCTCATTGTCGTAAATATTTGTACTAATTACCCAATTCTCATAATTTTTGCTGCATCTGAATGCTACATGTAACCTTTATAAAGTGCATTATTCACTTCCTGAGCATTTTATACCAATTTTCATTCCCTTTCACCAATACTTGCATATTCGGGTTACCTGTCTGAGAGGAATTAATGTGGTTATTTTCTACATCAGGTAGATTGCATATGATCTTCAAAATGAAAGTAAAGACCCTTAAAGTACTCTTTTATCTATGGGAAGAGGTAACAATGTCAAGGTGAAATGTTTGCTACAATGAGAAAGGTAAAAATTTGAAGGTGAAATGATTAGCGCAATGACTTTTCACTGCTACAACCACTTCTCCATGTGGGTCACCATCTACTTCAATTCTCAGCCCCTCAATGTAACCTGGGAATTAAAATCACGAATATATTACATATTATACCATGTAGCTTTAAGATGTAATAAGAATTTTGAAAACATAGTAACAAATAAAAATGTTATGGCTATAGAGATAGTACTTTTCAATAAAGCCTCGTATTATCCGATTTTAGGGCAACTTGCTATAGCTTCAACTGTGGAATGTTTGGTTTTGATATCATCTGTATCTTTTTCTGATATAACGGTACCCTTCATTCTACCCAGTAAATATAAAATATATTTGCTGGAGACTTTTGAAGAATAAACTGCATTCTACAATAATACCGTCAAATTATTTCACGTTTTTCTCAGTGATAATAATTTTTATTACCAGTGATAACAATGTTTCCTTACTGAGATGTGAATTGAGGGAAATTATTAAGTTTGTCTTATTTTTTTTATGTTTGTACATTTAAAATAAAGATAACTGTTATTTAGATGATTAATATATTGAGATTTCATATTTTCAAATAACATTTTTTATGATTCAAAATTATTCTGGATAATGACTAAACTTGTATTGTAAACAACTAATTAAGTAAATTACAAAATACTGGTTAGTGAAATTATATCTGGTATTTTAATTGTTATAGAATCTAGATAAAATTCTTTATATTGTCATTTTATTATAGAATATAATTTCTTTTTGTAATAAGAACTCAAACTAATTTTTATTTCAGCATTCAGTATATTACGATTAAATTATAAAATATGCACACTTGAGCTTTATGATGCTACAAATCTTGAGTAAATAAATGTCTTAAGGTGTGTGTGGCTAATTTATTTTAAAATTCATAATTTATAAATTTCGGTCACATACACTCTTTCTTGAATCACTCTAATCTGAAGAAGTGATACTGTTCATAAAATGCTATTTAAACATTTTCGATTTTGAATTAGTAAAAACGATTTTAATTGAAGCCTATTTTTCAAAGGAATTTTACGAAAGTTTATTTCAATAACAGCTTTATTAAACACTATTAGAATAAAGAATATTTACAGGTTTATAAAAAAGTTTAAAATGATTTACATTGTTGGATCTTAAATGCTTCTTTTATATTGCAACATATTCGTACTTTTTCCTTTCTTTTAGTAAAAAAAAATATTTCTCTTATCTTTCCATTTCATTGAAAACGTTTCAACAGAAATAGAAAAACAAGATAATTAGTCGATCAATTTTTTCTCACTTCTTTTATTTACCAGATTGTGGTAATTCAATTTATCATTTCGAGTTTTATGCTCAGTCTAAGAAAGAATGAAGGTTTTTGTGTGTATTTTCGAGGAAAAGAATTAAATAAATTTTTTTCTGAAAATGAGCCATTAAAATCTCTTTTTTCATAATTTTCATTAACATTTTATTTTGGTTTCCTATCTTAAAAATTTAATTTGACATTGAATTTGCATTCTAGAGTGAAATTAAGTTAAATTTATTGCGATTCAATTGGATATTCTAACAAAATTCTAATTTAAACTAGATTTTAATGAATCTTTAAACACAAATCTTCCTTCAATTTATTTATTTTTAGTTAAGGATTGTTAAAGTCGACTATTCTTCCTTAATTAGTCAATTTAAATGCCTTTGCAAAATGGAATTAAATTAAGGAGTAAGTGTGGGAAAAAATAACTGAAATCTGCATTTTCAAAGATTTAAAGAAACTGAAAGTATTTGAAACAAAAATTACTTCAGTTTGTTTGAAAGAAGACAGTTTATTTTGAAAAAAGAATGTTTTCCTTCATAAGAAAAGATTTTATAAGTTCTAACAAACTATTTAAGACAATTCTGAACACCCATTTGATCATTCAAGAAATCTTTTGTTTCTGTTGAAGAAATAACTTGTCTCTTCAACTTTAATTGATTAATTACTCCTCTTTTAGATATTTACTCTACCATAAAAGAACTCTTGAAAATGAAGAGCTGTTTTCTTTAAAAAAACTATGAGTGTTATTCTTTATTTAAAATATTTCTACTTAAAATATGTCTCTAAAAGTATCTTCTAATGGTTTCTAGAGACATCTCCTTTGAAATAGCAAACATTTTCTTGAAACAGTAATTAAAAATTAACCGATTCGAAAGTACTTAGAAAACTGGTACATGTATTTTCTTAATATAAACAACGGCAAGATGTGTGTGCTTAAGTTCAAAGAACTTTAAATATGTTTAAAGACTATATATACAATGATTGTTGCAAAAAGTATTTAAACTAATGATTATTTTTATATCTGAGATATCTATTAGCATAAATATTCAATTTTATTAACTTTGGAATTAAGATAAAAGTAAAAAACAAGTATTTATATTGTTTGAAAAGTAACTTAATTTAAAGTGCTTTTAAAATCTAATTTCTCTTACATTTACTAATGATGTTAATCATCTTTAATTTTTTTTTTGTGAACCTTATTTCTATTTAAAAATCCTTAAATAATTCTCATTAGGAATATTTAGGATTTTTTTTTATTTTAGAGAATAAAGTTTAATAACATTTTCTAATGTTTATTGAAACTTAGTTTCTATGAAAGGAATTGTGAGATATAAAAGAACCAAGAGTATAAATATAAGGATTATTTTCCAGAATTTTTTCTGCATACCTATTTTTGGGTTCTTTTGTATAGCTCGATAATTTCTAAAGAAGCATAAGACCTGGTAAATGTTTTCTATTTCATTTACTATTTTATATTCGTTTTAATCTTATGAAATAAAAAAAAGAATCATACGTATCAGTGTTTATAAGCAGATGAATTGAAACTATTATTATATGCTTTTACGTCATTTCAATTTTAATTTATGCAGACAAAGCAATTTTTAAGGACTTTATTAAAAGAGGGGTTAAATTTTTTTTCAATATTTTGTGTGGGAATTAAACTTTTAAATTCAAAACAAATTAAATTTTTTTGTACTTAATGAATTTTGTCATTATTTTTTGGAATCGGAGAAAAATGATAGACTTAATTAAAAAATATATAAAAAAATATTTTTCAAAAGTATTAGAACATACCTTTATAGATAAGGAATAATGACAAAGAATTGTTTTTACTTATGAAGGATACTATTTCATATACATAATAATTGATACAAATTAAAGTGTTCTAAGTGTATAGCATATGTTATAATGTCCGTGTTAGATAATTAGATATTTTTGAATAAAGTATTTTATTTATTTTTATGTAATTTTGGGTCACATATGAACTCAATTTGACTGGAATATGAACTCAATTTGACCCTTTCAAATGCATGGAAAACTCCCACGGATCTCAAACTCAGCTTCAATTCCTCTAAATCAGTTATCTACTTATTTATCACCAACAGATGTGTAAAATACCTAAGATTTACATAAAGGATCTATTGCTTTCTTAGAAGAAACAACTAGTTTTGTACAGTTTCTCTCAGTACTCAGATATAATCTATAAGACATACATAAAGACCTTGAAACAAATTCAGAAAGCGACTGAACATTTTAAAACTCAAATTATGCCAGAACTGGAGAACAAATGCTAATACACTAAGGACAACTTGCATTTCTATAGTTCCTTTGATTTTGGAATAGGGATGCCACATTTATTTAAGAGATTCTGATGTTAACCTTCATAAGTTTGAAAGAGTGCAAATGTCAATAGCTTTATAAATGCGGGGTGTATTATAATTTTCCGAGTAGCTTAGCCCTTTACTGATAGGATCAGTCTTTCGTTACGTTTATCTTTTTAGCTTGACCATGTTGGGATTAATTCTTTTACCATAATTGACATAATTAATTTTAAGTAGCATTGTACCGTACAATTACAATTATATAACCATTGATTCAATTCAATGACAAACATATCTGATTTGAGAGAAGATTCATGCAGCATGAAAGATGAACCACACATTTGTTTCCGTGAACTTAAATATTTTAACAATCAAAAAGGGATCATTCTGAGAGAGAGAACGGTAGTACGCTGGCCCCATCGTGCATCACTGTGTGAGATTTTGAAGAGAGAGACCCCGTACAGACGTTATTAAACGTTAATAAGAAGCGTGATTGAAGAGCAGAAGTATCTAAATGTTAGCAAGCCCACCTTTTGTGAGGGTAAATATTGAAACAGAAGAGGTATCAAGAATGTAGGTTCTATGTAATCAAGTATTGTACTTTGTCCTTCTATCAGTTCTAATAAATCTAAATTATTATGTATTTTTAGTGTAGACATTGGAGAGTAATTTCAATTTGCTTAATACACGTATTTGCTTCATTTATGTTTATATCATCTTCAGTGAAATTTCATAATTAAAATTAGACAAAATAAAGAAAATTAGCTTGAAAAGCCATTCCCATCTAGCGTATAAAACTAACTAATAAATATTTTTGTTCAAGTAGGGATGCTGGCATTGATGTATGACATCATTTCTTTACAGCGACTGACTGTCCAAAACAAGAGAAGAGTCTACTAAGAAGGGGGAATAGCAGTGTCTATTGACCCTAAGGGCGACATTCCCAGATATTTTTCGCGGTCGTTCACCTCAATACGGGGTTTACATTACTGCACCTAAAGAGGGACGCAGGAGCAAATAATGAGTATTTCCAAATTACACGATACCGAGGGCAATTTATTATTACGAAGCGGACTACTGAGCCTCAGGTTAGACATTTGTATAGTTAAAAGCTGTACTATTTATTTAGTAATTGCAACAGCATAAAACTGATGATTATCTTCCGAAAAACAAACAATAATGTAACTGCAGAAGAGCAGTCCTATCCTCAAGAACTAATTCACTTATGGCGATATCCCCAAATTTTGAGTCAGGGCTCTTAACATTCAGTGTAGATCCTTCGGAAGGTTTACAAAGGTGAGGGACTCTTGTCCAACATTTATAAACAGAACCACATTTTCTTATCATCTCGAGATCGTCAACGATATTCCGAAGGAAGTGATTTAGATTTTCAGTGATATTAGCAAATACTACAAGGACACTCTGAAAGCTGAGTTTTTTTCCAGTCTCCTAATACTGCAAGGATTAATGTTTGAAAGAAAGATTAAACTTCACGATCCAAATTCATGTTTGTTCTTTCATTCTGAAATTATCTCAATTGTAGATGACTTTATAATAATTTGTACCCAAACTCATATGGATTTTGACATATACTCATAGCTCTCAATACTTGAGAAATTACTTAAATATTAGATATAAAATGAGTATTTCAATATTATATAAGCTAAAATGTCTTTCTCTAAAGCATGGCTTTCTTAATCAGTGGATACATTTTCACGTCGATATAGATGTAAATAAGAAGATGCATGTTCTCTCCAAAGGGAGTTCAGGTAGTTATTTGCCACTAAATAATACCCTCAAGTACTAGAAAATTTAATCCACTTGGAATAATAAGTTTAACCAAACAATATGAAAAGCTTCACCTTATTTTAACTGGTGTTTTTCTACATTACGTAGAAAAGTTCTCGCGTTTTGAAGAGCTATATCTGACCAGATGACTCTTTAAAGTTTGTATAGTGGACACTTGATGAGTTTTGGATTCTTAGATGGCAAATTCCTTTTCTAATTCCGCTTTTGTTTGGCAAGGAAGTGTCATCTCTTCACATCTCTGAAATTGCTGAAGCAAACCTCATATTCTCTCTTAATATGGTGAGAGAATTTTTCCACGTCAATAATCTGATGGATCTAATCTCAAACTTAGTTAGACCAAAGAGATAAATAGCTACATTTTATAAATTTAAAAATTGGATATCAGAAAGAATAAATAGTTCATGTATCAGAATTTCAAATTGCGTTAGGAATTCAATTATTAAGCAAATTTTATTGTATTGAATACTTAGAAAAACACATATTATTGTATTTAAGACGTAGAAAAACACATATTATTGTATTTAAGACTTAGAAAAACACATACGGTTGTTGGACGAATTCGTTTACTATATGTAACCGAGTACGTCCTATTTCAATTCATAAGATCTTCTCCTACTTAAATGGAGTAATATGACAGATTCCTGTTGGCATGTATTTTATTTTATAGACCAAAAAACTTTGTTTTACAAATTGAGGAAATGTTAATTTTTCTCATTTATTTTTATTGCTTTTGTTTTTCATTTCTGCGCACGGTTAAAAAAGCTTTTATTCATTATATTTAATTGATTTTGTGTGTTTACTTTGGAATCTCATCAAGAGTTTTTAACGTGTAATAAGTTCCATGAAAGTGGATTGTTTCTCATATTAAAAAATAAACTACTTAATATAATTGATAAAATATTTCTGCTTGATTAATAAAATGTGCTTGCAAAAGCTTGACCATATTTTTTTAAGTGTAGCAGAGACTATTAGCAAAGAAAGATTCATTATTTTCTATTTTACGAGTGTAATATACATTAAACTTATTTTCCTAAAAAAATTTATTACACTAATTTAAAACATAATACAAATAATAATTCTCATGAGAGAGTACATGAATACAAAATACATTTTTTTATTATTTTAGCTTTTTTATGATCTGATCGATTTTTCTCCTAGAAAACCCAATTACCCGTAAAATAATTCATTCGTTAGAATGATTAAATTTTTTTTTTTTTTTTTTTATTTATAATTTTTATGTAATACTTTTTGACAAAAAGAAATCTAAATAAAGAATTCTATATACAATCATTTTTTATTTGTCATGTATCATAACAATTTGTAAAATAGAAGAAATTAACAGAAATGTGATATAAAACGCTTAAATGTTTCAGAAAATACATTTTAATGAAAATAAAATGAAAAGATTACATATGTTCCCAAAGTGTTTATATGTCAATCATGGAAATAGAAAAGCATAAATATGAACAAATGATAAGAAAAAGAAGCACGCTTGAGATTCTACGCTTAGAATTCAAGTACATTATTTTAGATCTTGGCTGAAAATTTGGATAACAATAAGGTACAAATGTTACAGTATATTTATTTTAATGAAAATTAGAATCCTCAGTTAAAAACCAGAAATGTTTTTAATTG
Source organism: Nephila pilipes (assembly GCA_019974015.1). Taxonomy (NCBI): domain Eukaryota; kingdom Metazoa; phylum Arthropoda; class Arachnida; order Araneae; family Nephilidae; genus Nephila; species Nephila pilipes. The sequence goes on along the minus strand of BMAW01122954.1, from coordinate 77,204 downwards.
ATAGAGTGAAAAGTCTTAAAATTATTTTTAGGAATAAGTATTATAACCATTTTAAGACTTATAAGATAATAAATAATTGATTTATTATTGTAGGTATAAATTAGTAGTAGTAATGAATGAAAAAAATATTAAAATATTCCCGCTATGATAAAATAGAAATAGGAGGGTATGATGGATCATTAATTTTTTTTATTTCATGTATTGATACTCACATTAAAAATCCATCTACAAGAATGGACAGTGTCCAAATGATACAGATGAACATAAAATTTCTAAGCAAATTATTGCTTGGACTTTTATTTAGAAATACCAAGAATGAAAATTTTGCTGAAGCTTTTATTACGAAATTTTGAAACTTCTGACTATTGAAATTTTATTTATAGACTAAAAGCCTTGAATTCGAAAAGGAAGAACTTGCAAGGATGAGCAGTCATTTTAAAAGTGAAAGTTTTATTTGGTAATTACAATTGTGAGAAGCATTAAGCTCAATTTGCCAGTGAATTACTATTTTTTGCACTAAAAATAAGGATTATGGTCTTCTATGTTTGAAGTTCTTCATACTGAAAAGCATGTTATTGACTTTGAATTTGGTATCATCATATTGTCATTAAGATGAATTTTGTAGTGTCAATCAAATAAATCATATTTATTTCTTAGCTACTCTAATTATTTTTGTATTATTTTCATCGCTCAAAAATATGGAATTTAATATTATTACTTAATTTTGTAATATGAAAGGTTAGTACAAAGCAGAACATTTTTAGTTCATTAAAAAAGAATAGAACAAAATAAATAATAAAATAAAAGAATACGAAACTAATGGTAATATATCTTGGCCAAATGTCTCTCTTGTGGCATTGTGATGTGACGCTTTGCAATAAAAATTGAATATTAATAAGAAGTAATAACCAAATTAAACAACAGCTTAATTATAAATATTAAAGAAACTTTAATATTTAAGATACAGATCATTTGTGAAAAGAAATGTAGTATCTCAAACAAAATAGAAATATTTCTTATATATATATATATATATATATATATATATATATATATATATATATATATATATATATATATATATATAT
>BMAW01122954.1:59137-76016 GCA_019974015.1 Nephila pilipes | reverse complement strand
TATATATATATATATTTATATATATATATATATATATATATATACAATTTTTTGAAAACTAATTTTATTCATAAAATTTTACATCTGTAGTTGGTGATACATGCACACAGAAAATTTATCAAAATTCTTATAGTAATTGATCACACATATCAAAATAATAAAAGCATTATTCGTATCGCGCCCATTTAGATATTCTTTGTGTACACAAAGTGTCTATAAGCTAACGAAGCTGAACAAATTTTGAAGATACTGCGTGAGGGGTTAGCTTTATAACGATAGTGAAGATTCTAACTTCCTTCAATTTTTTATACGGACATGTCCAAGACTCAAAAAATTCCTTATTCCGAAAAACCAACTTTTAATTCATACATTGCAGTGATAATATATAAAATTATGTGTAGTGAAATAATAGAAGGTGAATTATAGGATTGGTTGTAGTAGTAGTAATAAATGGATTGCAGTACGAAAGATAAGGGGAACCACAGAAGAGGATTTCTAGGAAGAATCTGCAAACACAATAGTTTATTGGACATTTAAGTGTAAAAGGATGCTGGAGAAGATAACAAACAACAAATAAGTTTTAATTGATATTATTTACATAAAGGCGCGTGAGGTTTATTTTTACATTCATAGTAGATTCAAAGCAGGCACTTGAGGATAGCTTTCACAAGTGTGGCAAGGGATTCTGTTTAAAGATATTCCTCCAGTAAATATAACAAAAAAAATTAGTTTTTAGTTGGATGAAGAGAAAAATGTGATAACTTTAGAAATAAAGTCAATGACCCATTCCAATTCTAAAAATTCATAATTCTGACATATGGAAGAGCCGTTAAATTCCAGTTAGGTTCAAAAGAAATAGGTGTAAGAACATTTGTATTAAACGTAATAAAAATGTTTGCAAAAATGCATTGAAAAACAAATTTTACTTGTAAAAAGGGTTTGAATTAAGTGATGAAGTTCTAAATAATAAATATTTTGCTAAAATTGATTTGGATTAGTTGTTTTGAAAACATTTCAAATTTTGCTACATGTTTAAAAAAGGATTCGCTTCAAGAAAAAAAGGTATATAATCAATATCCATTAATATAGAATTAAAATGCTTTTGAATATATAATAATAATATAATCTGAATTTGAATATAATGTGGTAAACTGTTATATATATAATGTCTTGATAATATGTATACAATTGCACAATTTATTATTGTATGAGATTTAACGATTTACTACAAAACTTTTCTTAAACTACAGTTTTCAAAATTCCCTTTGAGGGAATTATAAATTATTACTTAAGAGAAATTTTATAATTCAAAAGTCATTTTAAGAGTATTACATTAACAAAAGTAAAATTGGAATAAACTGGATATCCTGGCATCCGATATTTTCAGAATATCGAATAAAAGCGTGCTCGAATAATACGAAACACTGTATCACAATGAACTTTCCTATTTCTGTAAGAGTAGGTAAGAATAAGAGTTCTTAAAATTTCTACTTAATACTGAAATACTGAGTCAAATTCAAATATTTCTCAGAATATCATTAATATATGAACCTAAATTTCGGTAGAAATTTCAGTTAATACATAATAGAACAGAATGGTTGTCTTAATGATACCTTTGGACTGTAGATATTTCTTATATTATCCCTCTGTGATACAAAGATCTAATTACTTTATTTATCTTCAAAGCGATAATATGAAAACACTAAAATATTGATTTTCATATTTTTAAAGTTTGGTTATGGAGCAAATACGCTTAAAATTATATTTACGATTGCTATAACAGGTTACATTATATAAATAGTTATTTAATAACAGAGTGATTCTAAGGATTATACGACTCAAAGAGTTACATTATATTTCATTATTATATTTTGTGTATCCGAGTGATAACGTACTAGTATCCAGGTTATTACTGTTTTGTTGAGATAATTAGATCAATTCATAATCATAATCAAGGGTATTTAATGCTCATATAAATGTTCATTACTTGAATGTAAATTACAAATTTAAGTTGAACTCCTAAATAAAGAGATTTTTTTAAAATTCAAACTCAAAATTGTTGAATATCATTGAAGTATTTTAAATTGTACTAAATATTTTAACCATACCAAATTAATAACTTGACTGATAATCTTTAAACTCACCAAATAGTTTGATAGTATAAATTTTCATGGAAATTTGGTTAGTTATTTTTCATAATAATCTTCTCACAGCTTTATTTATTATTACATAATAGCTATAAAAATGTATTAAATAAAAATGTGTTATTTATTTCTAGAACATAGTTTTTGATCAATAGTAAAATGTACAAACATTCTTTTAAATGAAACATACTTATTTTTATAAAATTAATACTTCAAAATGCAGTTTTTAAGACATAAAACTACCAGAAAATAACATTAAGAAGATTTTAAGAATTCATTCTTGTTCCTATAGTAAATAAATAAAACTGAACAAAAGGAAATGTCATTTCATAACATATGTACTTAATTTTCTCTACATAAAAAGAGCCTTAACGTGTATTTCAAAAGTGTATAATATTGCTAAAGGAAGATAAGCATTAATATTAGTTTAGATAACTCCAAAATACAAAAAAAAAAAAAAAAAAATGGAATTTCAAGCCATAAATATGAAAACAGGTCGTGTTTGAGTAAAAAAATTCTGATATGGCTTTAAGAAGAAAAATCAAGAGTACGAAACAAAAATAATTTTTCTTCTTTCTCGACGTGTTGACATCCTTAGAAATGTAAGCAAGAGAAGATTTCTTAAATACCATTCCAAGAAAGGAACCCATTAATTCTAGGGCTCCTGACATTCTACGATGCTTTAATATATTCCATCATAAAGAATTATATTTGACAATCACCTTTTTCTTTATCGATTCACAGTGAGAAAATGAATAGCAGAAATGGGTGAAGTGGAAAAATGAAAGTCCTAAAAGGCAAGTAATTTACTTTTCAAGAATTACAATGGTGAAATTGAGAAATTTTAATAATCCTTTTTTTATTTTCTTAAAGTCTGACGAAGTTTTGAGATTTTTTAAGTGTTAAAAAGTCTAATAAGAAGGACTTTGCAGATATTGGAAATTAAAAAAAATGTTTTTAGAAAAAAATACAAGAATGAAAAATAATAATAGTAATTTTGAGCATTAATACGCAAAGAAAATAAGATAATTTTAGAAGAAAGTATTTGATATAAAAGAAAATGAAACAAAAAATGTATTACTTGTGCTTTAGTTCACTCGACTAAATTGAATTGTTATTTACACCATTTTTACTTACTTTTAATGGACAAACTGAGTATGAGTTTCGAAAAATATAAATTAAACGTATTTTTTGTCTGCGACGTTTTTGAAAATTCTTGACATAAAATTGTAGAAAAGGATTATGAAGAAAGTTATTCGTTTCATTCAAGGAAAGCTTTGAAAGAAATAAAAAATAATGCCACTTAAGTTATTTCAATTTTCAAACTTAAAAAGAAATTGCTGAGGCAAAAGTTGTTCCTGAAACAACTTTTAGCTCAACTATTTCACTGCTAGATGAAGAATTTATTCACACACAATTACTTTATAAAGAAATTTAAAACATTATAAAAGAATGAATTTTTTGAATTCTTGGAGTTTAATAGAAAAACAAATCATAAAATGAGGTCGGCATTTCAAGAATCTGAATTCAACAAAAAAATCTTTCCTTAGCCGCAAATTAGGAATCATAATAATAGCATTTGAAAAGTATTAAAGTATCAATGGTACAAAAAATAAGCTGAAAATTTTAAAAAAACTTATTTAAAAATAATCCTATTTACATTCTAAAAATTATCATAATTCCGGGAATGACAATCAGGATTAACTGAAGTGTGTTGAGTAATGCTCTTACAAGGAGTATGTGAAACTATTCTTTATTCAAATTATCAAACCATAGCATTTTGTAGGTGCATTAGTATTTGAAATATTTAGAAATTCTATTAAATGAAAACAGTATGACAAAAATAAAAAATTGTGATGATGATTCAATTTGCAAACCTATAACAATGTAGAATATATCTTTATCAGTGTTATTCTGTATAATAATTTCCGTGCATTCGTTTAATGGAGTAAAAATATTATGTTACTTAGATTACCTTTAGCGATCCGAAATTGAGAAATTTCAATGACTATTCTAAATTATTCATCTTCCAGATAGGCATTTAACATTGATTTTATTTAACATTCTAAATGAGCTATATATTCAGCAACTTCATTTTCTAATGGCGTATAATTTTGTAAGACTATGAGAAACTTCATTCTGTTGTAATTTAATATTTTTTTAAGAAATAGATTATAATATAACTTTAATAAGCATGGAAGTCTGAAAAGTTTCAAACCTAACAAAGATAACCGACATTTTTTCTATAATTTTTATGTTTCTACATAGTCTACTTGTAAATCTATATACTTTTTCCAGGCATTGTCTCATCTCTTTAACCCTTCCAAATTGTACTCGGTGTTTTCTCCACAAAATAATTGCTTACGAAGGCAATGTCCTAATCATTTGACGAAACCCTCTACCCTTCAAGCAGAATTTTCAGATTAGAGAACAAAAAGAATTCGTTTGAGTCTAAATCTGGTGAGTAAGGATAGCGCTCAAGCAGTTCAAATCGTAATTCATGGATTTTACTATGTCTATCACTGAGGTGTAAGACAGATCATTGTCTTGGATGGAAAGAAATAATTTTTCCTGTTTGAAGATAGTCTATAAAGATAATTCAATGACTATCCCAAAAAAACAGTTGCATTTTTATTTTGTTCGAATAATGGTGTATCCAAGTTTCATCTACAGTAATGAATGACACCTACATTACAGTAATGAAAACACTATGATTTATGACACCTAAACTCTCACCAACAGAGCTTTGGAAATGTTCATTCGAACATGTTTATAGTCTAACGTGAACAAACGTGTCACCCAACTCACGTACAGCTTTCTCATGTCTAAATATTAATTCAATATGTGACAAAAATATCCTTTGCACATAATCATAGCCTATTCTCTCTCTCTCTTTAATTCGACTGTCGTCTAGCGCCATTTGGTGAACTTAAGCGAATTTATCGTCAGAAATTGAGTTTTGGACGTTCATCGTCTTCCAAATTGAATACAACCACGTTTAAATTCAGCTGTCCAAAATTTCCCGAAGATAAATATTAATTCAGAGTCCCTGTACACAGCTTCTAACTTAACTTTGATTTGCGTAGGGATATTGACTTTCAAAAACAAAGGTTTAATGACAGTTCAATCCTCGTTTTTTCCAATTTCACAAAAGCACTCACATTGACTTGTTCAAACAATAACTGCGCTTCCAAAATGGCTGAAATTTTATTGAGTACCTGTCAGAAGATGCGCAACAACATTCCCTAGATTTTATTGACGAATGCTGCCATCTTCCCTTTAAGATCGGAAACCTTTCAGACAACATTCGTATTAGTATAATTAAACATTTAGTACATGTGAAACTAAGATGAACAGAAATAGTTTTTTTTTAAATTGTTTATCACCATATATTTTCTAATAGAGTTTGTAGATCATGAAGATTTATGGAAAATAGAATTTATATATTATGAAATATATAAATTCTATCTTCATAATGTATAAAACAGAATATTTCTTTTATTTATTTAAATGAAATAATTCTGTGCTGTGATTTGTAGTGATAAATAGTACCACTACATATGAGATGGCAGAGTGGAATAATTTATAGAAAATAAAAGAGTTAGACTTCTGTTAATCATCAGAAGGTAAGTTTAGAAGATATTGTATTTCTTATAGATACTTTCACTCTTTTTTTCAGAAAGGTATTTAATCTTTTAAATGACCAACCAATGAGCTTAGTCTTTTAATTACGACAGATATGTTATGTGAATAATATTTCTATCTACAAGCTTTCTTTTTTTGTGCCAAGGTCCTCAGAAGAATCTTTTGACTGCTGTAATTCTCGTTCTACGTATTTTTCGTATAGTCTTTTTGTTGAGAATTGTTTTTAGTGTTGTTTGTCAGAAATGATGTATACATATTTATTTCTTTTCTTTCGTTTATCTTACTACAGATCTATGTACTCTTTTAAAATTTATTAGAAAATATTAATAGTAAAGTTTAACTGAAAACTACTATCCTGTTATTTTGATAGAATCCGAAATAATGTCTCAAATAATAATGCAAGTGCAAAATTGTTTTTTACCATGCTTCAACTTAAATGAAGCTTACTGACATCTAGAGAATATTTTTACAACAAAATGGGGATTTAAATTACTATACTTGTAAATGTCGAAATATATTGCGTGAGTTAAAAGCTTCTTTAGTCAAAGTCTTCTGATGAATTTTAAAATATAGTAGAAATATATTTATTAATTATATAAGATTTAAAAATATGAAAAGCGAAAGCAGGGTATCGATAATTAGTTTATAATAAGTAGAATATTAGATACTGTTAAATATGTTTTCAAAAGTTCTGAAAGGACATTCGAAATGTGAAATTTAGAAACATGAGAATTATGATTCTCAGTTAAATTCATATCTAAAAAATAGAAATTTCTCTTTGCAATCATTGAAATAAGCCTTAAAGATGATGAAATAAAGTCAGGCTTAGTATGTTCATTAAGCATGGGAATGTTTATAACAAAAAAAAAATGTTTTCACAGTTTTATTCGTTGCTATATATTTTTAGATGTACTTTGGCTACTACGCAATCTAGATGTAAAAATATTACAAATTACAACTAATGACTTAATACAATAAGTATTTATTTTACGTAGATTTAACTCAGTGTTTAAATAAATATTCTGTAAACGCTTAATATGGAGATTTAACATTCCTATTCTGAACTTTTTAAAGTGTCATTATGAACTAATTTTTAAGTTGACGAAAACTGACTGATGATAGCATCATTATTAGTAATATTTTCTTGGTTAAATGATAATATTGTTTACATAAAATAAATTTTCCTTTAAATGTGACAAGCTACAGATATATTTCTTTCATTCTCATTCAAATGCAAAATGCTTAATAGCGTAATGCTTGAAATAATAAAACAAATTCTTAAGAAAGCTTTGATATACCATATATTAATATTTTTTAAATATGTTGGCTTATGAATATACTTTTCTATCCAATTGGAACCTTATCTCTCAATACACCGGTTAAAGAACAATGATGTAAGTTCGAAGTAAATTACGAAACTGAAGAATGAAATATTCTCCACATGGTTGATTTCTTAGTGAATCTGGTTGGTGTAAGTATAAAAGAAATCACAAGAAAGCATGAAAAATAGATATAGAATTTTTTAAAAAAATTTCGTACTGTTTTGAACATTTTTATGATAAAGTTTCAACATAAGTTCTGTTAGTTTAATTCGATTTTATTTATTTTGGTTTCAACGTAATGTACATTTTATTCGATTTTATTGATAGCTACTTGAAACAAATATTTGTTTAAAATACATATGCTCCAGCTTATTTTATTTTTCATAAAATGCACATATTACTCTCCTTTATAATATCTTATAAAGAAAACCTACTTTTTCAATCAAATTGTTGAAACCAATTTGTTTCGATGAAATATTAGTAAAATGTGTTCATTGCATATTTTTGAATTTGTTCATTACCGATTTTCAATATATATAATATTGCATATTTATGTTGAGTATTTCATTAAAGACATAAGCAAATATTTCAGAACTAATGTCTTATTTTACATTTTGTCATTATTGATGATAGAAAGGTTAATCAAACTATTCAGTGAACTATTTTTAAAATGCATGAAATTAAGACTTTAAAATAATATAAAATTATATGCTAGAATACAGTTTTAATTTATTAATGTATTTTATGTTTCAATATTCTCATAGTTTAGTCTATTTAAATAAACACATAAATGATACAAAAAAAAAACGATTTGTAATTGTTTCACAAAAATAAGCAAATGCACTTAAAAATAGAATGATTCAAAGTCAAAATCTGGCAAATACACAGTTCGTTAATAAATCATAACTCAGAACAATATAAACCTACATTAATCTGGAGAACAACATTAATATGGAAAACTTGAACTTTAAGAACCATTCATAAAAATGAATTTTAGTGTTTTTTTTAATTTGAAACTTTTGAAGGTACTTTGTAATTTCAATCGTTAAATCACAAAACAACAAAATAGGATTTCCTACGTATATTTCTATATGCGACGAAAAGATATTTTTATGTTCTGGCACATATCCTCGTTTATTGAATTGACGTCAATAAAATGAACCTAAAACTGTTTTGAGAACTGTTTTCCGATATTCCTTTTGTCTGCTCTATCCTCGAGTAAAATGTGGATAATAAAGATAATGTACTTGTCAATACATATTCATTGAAAAGTCCCATCCTTTTGCTTCAAAGGAGATATTTACTGGATTCATTTTTCGGGAATGTGATGCTTTTCTGTTCTTTTAATTCTTCATTTCTCGATGTAAAATGCTGAAGGCAAGAAAGAGTTTTAAGAGTCGAAAAAAATTAATGTTAATAATACTAAAATCAGAAACGCGAGATACGGAAAGAGAGAGTTGTCACGGGAACAGCTTAACTGCGAGAGATGTTTAGCAACTCTTAAAATGCCTCTAGCTATTTCAAGAAACTAGAGTTTAATAAATGATACCATAAATCAATCCTGAGATTATTTACCACCTATTTTCTGTTATCCTAGAAATTTACTTTAGTTTTAATAAAACTTTTTCTGTTACTTATATTTTCTTTTATATATTATTATTTCTCATCATCCATTGGTTAAAAGTTTCTTCTAATTCTCTGAAAATCACAGATCAAAGGATATAAAGAATTGTTATAATAGCATATTTTGACTCTATGTACAAAACACCATTTAGAAACATATTTTCATTAAAGAAAATTCTGTAAAATAAGTCGAACAAAAAAAATTGGGATTCATCTACAATTTACTCTTTATACTATTTAAGTAAACTATGTCGTCTAGAATTTCATTAATAGGTATTGTTTAAAAATAAGCATTAAAAAGTTGAGAATAAATATCATGTATAAAAGTTTCTAATAGTTCTTAGGTTGCATATATAACACATTATTGAAATCAAATGACCAATCAAAAAATGAAGTTACAAAATTATGAATAATATTTTAGTTTTGATTTCAAAGTAGTTTTAGAAAAAGACGCTGTTTGCCACATATCTTTAAAGTTTATCAAATATGTATAAAATTATTTCTTGTTGTAAAATTGCATTAATTGTGAAATTTACAAAATTAAAACTTTAAAGGAATACAAACTTGAAACTGAAAAAAATCGCTTAGCTAAACTAAAAATTGCCTTAATTTTATTTACCTCAGCAAAATTATTAAATGAGAATTATTCCAAAAATGTACATATTTTGAATCTGATTACTTTTTATATTCAAGTTTTTTAAAAGGCATTTTATCAGGAGTCAATCGGAAAAAATGTTTTTAATAAATGCATATGTGTAAAATACTCTTCCGATTGTAGAGTAAAATCTTTTGTTTGCTTAATCAATACCAAAAATAAAATATTTGCTCAAATGAGTGAAAGTAAATGTTTTTGCGATCTGGTGCCAAATTCAATTTTGATAAAAAACTATATCATTTAAATATTAAAATATTTTATATAAAAATGCTTAAATTTTCATTTAATCGAAAATTCTTGTTTGAAGCAGAATGATATATAATGAAACAAAATCAAAATTACAAATTATATTCTTTGTGTTCGAACTATTTTATTTGAATGCCTATAATTACACTCAAAACTAATTTAAATTTATAAAGTGTGATTTTCATGTGTTTGAAAATCTTAACATTTCCCATATTTGATAAATAGACCCTTTCCTTGGGTTTAGTACATTTAATTCTTCAAGAATTCAGTGAAATAAACTCATACAATCCATCAATTAAACAAGTACATATATTCCATTCGAATGGGGCTGAGGTATCTAAAGTGGCACTTTCTTAAGTATTTTTCGTTAATTCGGGAAGTAAACTTCAGTGCACACAGAATAACTAAAAACTATATTTTGCACGCTTCTTAATAATTCATAGTGAACGAACAAAATTTCATTTCGTCAGTCCTCAAAAATAATATTTCGCATGTATTGATTTAAAAGATGACAGAAAAATGTAAATCCATAGGGAAATGATGCAAATTTACGAAGGTTTTATATAAAAGTAATGCAATTACGTTACGTAAGTAATGTAAGTCACTCAGGAATTGAGCTTATATCAATTTTTTTTCAGAATAAAATTGCATTGTCTACGAAAAATTCAAATATTTTATAGTCGGTATTTATTAAGACTTCTGTTATTTTTTTTCGTGCTTGTCCACCTTATTTTCCATTACTTAGTGTAAAATACTTTTGATATTTAGAAAGCTATTTTTGTACGGAAAATAATCTTTAAAAAAATTCATCTCTCAAATATTTAAAGAACCTTAAAAAAATTCATATACAAGGGAAAAAATTCTTAATGCTACCTAACTGTAAAGCCAATCAGCTTAACTCCCCTTTCTTATTTTTAATATCATGTTTGTATTTTGTTACAAATAATTCTAATTCAGTAGCATGCAAAACCCCAATTGTCAAAAAAAAAATGTGTCATTCTTTTCTTCAAATTAAATTTAAAATAAAAAATACACTTTTCTAAGGTTTAAAAATAACCGATTCTTAATTTAAATGTATGTGAAATTAAAAAATAATGTTTTAAAATCACTGCCTCTTCATTAAATTTTCAATTTTTGCCAAAGGATTTTTACCATAAGCTATACACATTTATTTCATTGTAAAAATGTATTGTTTACATATTATGTTCTGTAATTCATAAGCGTTTTCAGATAAGTTTTTATAAATAATTATTAACTCATATCAAGTGAATTATCTTATGTAAATGATGGTATAGGTATGGTGTTTATGAAAAAAATTAAAGATTTTATTAACTGGATAGTTATTACGATTTAGAACGTAAAATGAATGAACTTTACCTGAAAAGTAGAAATTAGTCACTTCAATTTTCTGGAAAATAGTTCTTACAACATTGTAAGAGTATGGTATCATGATTTAGCAAATATACTTTCTATTTAATTTCTGAGCAAATACAATAAAATATAATTTTAGCATGTATAATACTTTTTTTTACATTTGTTCATCTTCATTAAAGGTAAAGTTCTGATATCTGCTCACTTTCATTGAAATAAAATTTTAAGGATTGTTAATAGGAAATTATTTTATTAATACTTAAATATCTTGGTTGCTGTCTTAGAAATATTTATTTTCTTTCATGAAAGGAAGAAATGTTACAATTTATTTTAAATATCTCAAACAAATTTTTGATACATTTCAATAAGTATACTGAATAAGCAAATATAACCTCAACAGGGAAAATGGAATACATTTTACGAACATTTATATGCAGATAGCAAAAATTACAGATACATTGTTAATTGAATATTACTTCGGTACGGAATAGAAAAGTTTGACTATATAGAAAAATATTTTCAAATATTCCGTAACATTATAGTAATTATGCAAACTTATTTTAAACTTGAAATTTCACTAAGGAATTATAGATACATTCTTAAATATTGATGATTAAATAATCTAAATTTAAGCTATCGTATAAAATATTTATTAATTTATTTAAAATATAGTATTTGATATAATAAATAAAATTAATCTCAACTTTTAATTTTAAAAAATTCACAATAAATATTCACCAACAGACTTTTCTTTCAAAATCATGCATTTCAAATGAAACATAAATTATTCATTATACATTTTGTTTTGCTGTGATAATGTATTCTTGTTTTATTACTTTATATTTTTTAATAATTTTCTTTTCAATTTAATTATTTACTTAATTTACAGCGTGTAGATTGGTGCAAAAGTGTGTTTTAACACTTATTAAGCGTTTTAAACATGCTCAGACTTCACTATCTAGTACTTGATTAATGTTAATTCGCATAAAGTTCAACTCTAAAGTATACAGTCTAAATAATTCGGCATTCAAATCTTTAATATAATTTTATTGTTATTACATAATAATCAGAAATCAGTATGAATCAGAAAACGAATGTCTATCAGAAACTTTCTCTCGACTAATGAGTTATAGTATAAAATTTTACTTATCTTACATTAGGTAAACTGGAACCGAGACACGTACTTCATATATATATATATATATATATATATACAGATTTTTTTATTTTATCGTAATAATTATGCTTTTAATGAAAAATGGAACGATGAGTACTTTTTGCCCTGTGCAATTTTTCTTATTTCTTTTATGAGATAATTATTGACTTCTGATGCGGAGTTCGGGGTGCAGAGCAACTGTCGTATACATTCCCGTGGGATGTTTTGCTTTGAACAGAAAAAGAAGAATAATATGTTTAATAAGCTTCTACCAGGCATATAACAAAGAAAACAAATAATGGTCTTAAAATCTAACTAAATCACTTATAAATAGTGATGTAAATATTTATATCTCTTTTAAATAAAATATATATTTTTCTTTTTTGTCCTATCTCAAGAAGTGATTATTATTATTTTGGTCAAAGGAAAACTCTGGACATCGATTATATATAATCATGGACATAAGAATTAGCGCACCAAGAAGGAGTCGTCAAAATGAAATAAAATTTTACATACGTAATGACTACTTTGATATAAGTAAATGATTAGAAAATCAAAGAAAAATGATCATTTATTTCATAGAAAAAGGCAAAAGAACGGATGATTTAATACCCTGTTGAGCCCCTGTAACACGAATGCACGATGCGATACGATCGGGCATTGAGGTATACAAGTTCTGTATGTTGTGTTGAGACATTTCGTTCCATATTTGCTGTAACCTTGTCCCTAATTCGTTCAAACTCGTGGGATGCCCAACTCGCCCTCCCAAATGATCCCAGATATGCTCGATTGGAGACAAATCTGGGGATCGGGCAATGGCACCCCATATCATCACACCAGCTGTGGCAGCTGTGTGTCGCTGTAAAGCAAAGGTAGGATTGAGGCGTTCACCACGGGCTCTCCTCACACAAACACGATTGTCATCACTGCTGAGATTGAATCTGAATTCGTCGCTAAAGACGACCTGGTTCCATTCCGCTGCAGTCCAGTTTCCTCGAGCGCGGCAGCACTCCAAGCGGAGGCATCGATGGGTGGACGTCAAGGGCAGCACACGTAATGCGCCCCGCGATCCCAAATGTCCTTCAGACAGGCGCCTTCGTATGTTTCGAGAAGACATAGGGGCCCCTAGTGAAGGTGCTACCAGTGCCTGGAGGGCGGCCGATGAAGCAGTTGGCTGTACGCGTGCATTTCTTTCGATGTGGCGGTCTTCTCGACGACTGGTCTAACGAGGGCGTCCTGAGCCTTGTCTTCGTGTAAAGGACATCTCTCGGATCCACTGGTCCCAAAACGTCCTCATAACACAATCAGAGCGGCCTAATTGACGAGCTACTCGCCTAGCCGACCACCCAGCTTCCATCATGCCGATGATTCTCCCCCTCTCAAACTGCGACAGCTGCTCATATTTTGTTCGAAAACGGCGTAATGGCATGTCTACCTCAGCTCTTCCTTTGTAAATGATTCAGCACACTCAAACTAGCTTTGGTTACCTGTTTTATACTCCACGGAGAACGACGTTAAACGCCTTCTACCGGTTATACGTAATGCGCAATCACACTGCATTTCTAATCATTTGCATTTCTTCCCGAGATGTACCTTCATGTCAAGTTTCGTTAAGATCCCGCAATTATTTCTTGGTGCGCTAATTTTTTCGTCCATGAGTGTATATATATACATATATATGCATGTATAAATGAAAGAAGTGGCATGCACCCTTAGAATTACGAATGGTGTAGTTATAATCAACAGTTTTTTGGCATTTCCAAATTTTATTTAAGTCTATGTCATCTTGTGACATGTTGTTTTTTACTCAGAAGCAATATCGAGGACAAACTGAGTGTTGCTGACAAGCTGAGGAGAAGCAAAGAGAAAGAGAACAAATATTGGCTGCGTCAGCTATTAAACCTGAAATTCTTTGGACACAACATGTTTGAGAGGCTAGTAATGCTGATCCAGACGTCCTAATTTACAAAGCGAACGTGACATTTGTAGTTAAAATGTTCATGAAAATTGCTTGGTAAATTTATTTGGATGTTGAAATAAAGTTTATAAAAAAAGTAAAAGAAAGGTAAAAAGAGCAAATATAATAATTATGCAGCCCATCCCAACTTTTCCCGTCTTCAAACCAATTTACGTGTCTTCAATGTGTTGACTAGCTCTACAACGAGATACGAACTGTTAGACCAAAATTTTAATTTCAAACGAGTCAAATAGAACAATGGTATCAGCAAAAACGGTATTTTAACGGCAAATAATTTATATTCCAAATGTTTACAGATATGCATCGAAAATCATTATTGTGGTTTGATATTAGTTTCTTGAATTTGAAAAATATTGAAAATAATGACATTTGGTTCTGTGTTGCAATGTAAAATTTACTTTATTTTCAAATATAAAACATAGAAATGTGCACAAGATACATTAAAAATAATTCACTCAAAAATACACAAACTTTTTTAAACCCAAATGATCATTTTGAATTTGTTTTCTTCTTTTCTTAAAATCTGTAGTAAAGAAGTTTCCATTGATGTATAATTATACAAAAGCAATTTAAAATATATTTAAAATTCCACATTAATTCACATTTAATGTAAAATATTCTATTTCATGTAAAAAATAATGGTTAAGAGTGAGCCGTAGAAAATATAGTCTAATTATGACTTGACCATAATAAAAATACAACAGTGTTGTGTAAACTAAAGGAAATTGATACTTGGACAAGGCCAAATTTAAAGATCACTTTCTTTTTTTTTTTACCCATGTTCTTGATAAAAAAGATATAGAGACCATGAACAAAAAGAAGTACATGAAAGAAAAGCTCGAAAGAACATATGGTAATAACATGCCGATATGAAAGTCCATCAAATGTCTTCAAGTGCCTCGCACTTAACCAATTTGACTTCGGTTGGGAGCGGCTAAATTTAGGGCAAGTTGAATATTACAACTCTGACACTCGTGGGATAAGTATTGAAGCGGAAAATGTTGTGATAATCTTGAAGAATCGACAATTTTAGTTCAGTTTTTACTCACAGCTTTGGGTCTATCAATTTCATAAGTTACATTAGAAAATTTATTTACAATTTTGTAAGGACCATTAAATAATATTCTTGATTTACGTATGTTACCTTGTCATCAAATTTAACTTTTGCTTCAAAGAATCTTGCTTCACTATCTCATATTTATAATTATAAACATTTTCGTCTTTTTGCTTGGTTATGATTTCTTCAATACCTAATAAACCAGCTGTGTGTTGAATATAATGTGAAACAGGATGACTGGATAACATATCAGCTTCCGCATTAGTAATCCATTTTTGATATTAAATTTCATAATCGAACATACCAGATTGTAATGACCATAGGAATAATCTACGCTTTAAGTTTCAATATATTTAAGCCAGGCAAATACTCCATGACCTGTATAAATTATAAATTTTTATCCATGTATAAATGAAACTATATTTCTAATGAATCAACAATTGTCAAACTTTCAAGTTCTGTTATTTCACGGTTTTTTTTTCTTAAAGTCTTTAATTCCTAGAGTAACATATGACAGGAAATAAATTATTAGAACCATCTGACTGTTTTTAAAATCCACCCAATACTAGTTTGAAAGGCTTCGACAAACGAATGAATAGGTAAATTAAGTTGAAATGACTGTAATATAGGTTTAGCAATTATGTTATTTTAAAGTTTTCAAATGATTTCTGACATTTTTCAGTCCATTGCCAGGGATTATCTTTCTTCAGTAATTCGTTTAAATGATTTCTAAGACTATTTTAATCACAACTATATATATATATAATCAATACAATACTTTGTATCATTTTCTGTGCCAGAGTAAAGGCAGTTGTTCGATTCCCTTTTTTAAAAAAATCTCCTCTGATTTCTCATTGAAAAACTTTTCCAAGTGCGTTTTTTTTCCCTCCAAAATTGTAGATTTTTTTTACTTCTTAAAAGTTATTTTTTTTCTCTCTAACGATCTGAGAAAGGTAATAATCCGATAGCGCGAGATCTGGTGAATTAGGTGGATGAGGTAAAAGTTCCAATCCAAGATCCTTGATTTTTTCCTTTATTATTTTTGTAGCGCGATTCCTCGCGTTATCGTGCTGAGGGATTCTTTTTTGTTATTCACCAAACAGATCGTTTTTTAATGAGTTCTTTTTTAATTTGCTTGAAACGTTCACAATATACTGCCATTGTAATAGTCTGAAGTGTTCAAGCAATTCATAGAGTATGATTCAGGAAAATTCCCACCACACAAAAATAAGGAATTTTTTCTTATTGTTAGTGATGGACGAGGTGTGGGAACAGGTGCTTCTCCGGAAGAAAGTCATTGTTTTTTCATACAGGATTATTTTATAGAACCCACTTCTCCTCTTCTGTTACAATTTGTCGCAAATCCGTATTGGCTTCATACCGAAACAAAAAATATGGACAAATGGTACTCCGTTGACCGAGCGCCATCATCGACAATTCATGAGGAACACAAATTCCTTTCATGTACAACTTTCCTATGCAGCCAATGTTCAATGATCATTCCTCTATTGTTTGACGGGGATCTGAATCCACCATCGTCTTTAGAGTATCATTATCTAATTTTAGGGTCGTTCTTTTTATGCGGTACCTTTGAGATTTTTATTTCCATTTTTAATCTTTTTAAACATTTATAACACTTGTTTATTTTCAGAACATCCCCATAAGTATCGGAAACTTTTTTT
>BMAW01122954.1:39774-58737 GCA_019974015.1 Nephila pilipes | reverse complement strand
ATTTGTAGTTCCTTTTAAATCTTTTTTCTGTTTACGATTTTTCCTATTTTAATTTTGTATGAATGCTTATTAAATACTTGCAAACATATTTAGTAGTAAAATGTTTCTTGGTAATAAGAACATTGTGTTCTATTGGTAGAAAGATTTAAGTACATCGTTTTTAATGCCTATGTGGTAAAAGTTTTTTTATCTCTTTTTTTAAAAAAAAATATTTGATTATGTGTATAAACAAGTTAATTTTTTATTGGGTACATTTTTTTAATTTGTTCACCTGATTTTGTTTGCTTTCTTCTGGGTTAAATGTTTACTTTGATTTGAGTTTATTTTCGTTTATTATAATTTTTATATTACATATATTTTTTGAATTGTGAAGGATTGAATCCATAATAATAATATTAACAGAATATTTTTCAGTCCCGATTCACAGGAACCTTAAAATTTCTTTATTTCCATTTTTGAATTTAGAATTTTGTTGCCTTGGATAGGGTTTAAAATTTTGTTTTTTCTTGTGGCTTTTTAATTTACTGGTTTATACTTTAATTATTCATTTGTGTAATAATTATTCTTGAGGTTTATGCAGTATTATTTTTGCAGAAATTTAATGAAAATTTTTACTTTTTAACATATTATGTTCAAGTTATACATAATTGTATGCATATATATACGATCATATATAATTGTAATCTATTTTTGAAATAGTTCTATTAAATATATTATGAATTTTTACTTTTTATTATTTTATCATTTCATACTATTTTATTTTGTTTTGTATTTAATTATTTACTTGATTTATAATGTTTTACTCTGCACTTAAAAGTATTCTGACACTTAAAAAAATTCAGCGAATATTAGCTAACATCCCATTATATCGATTAAAGGCGATTCAAATGAAAATCAAGCTATCCGGAAGGTGGCGTATCCATAAAAGCAATCAACTTAAAAGCGCTTTCAAAATGCAAACTCTAAAAATTACTTTAACGACACTTGTTACAAAACAAAACAATCAAAATGACACTTGTTACGTTAATAATCTAAAAAAATGACATTTGTATGGAAACACGTCAGGAATGATCAATGTTCTCTTGTACATATGTATTACTTATTATAACAATGTTTACCATTGAAGGTTTTCGACAATTCGTGAAAACCCTATTTTGATCACGGTTACAGGAAATCTGCAGTTACCACGTGATTAATTGTTATTTCCTAATTAAATTGATCTCGGAAAGATTCCCTTCATCTCCAATGCTTCTCAAGGGATTAGAATTTGACTGAACTATGCATGAATGGACATATTTGGTAATTTACAACTTCATGGATATTGTAACCAACTTCATTTTTGCAATAGCAACAAAACTTAAAACAGAAATTAAACAGCAATTGAATATAATTAAAATCATTAGTAATCTCTTCACTACGTCTAGACTTTCATATTGATCATTTAAATAATATGATTTAAGTTAAGGTATTTCAATGATTAAGCCAGATAATTGAAATTTATATGTAGTTAATACCGAAATTCGAATGAAATTTCTGTGTTTATCCAGCATACATTGATACAATACGAAGGTGTTTGTGCAGTATACCTTAGAAAATATAAAAATTAACATTTTTCTATTTATATAATTAAAACATAGGGAACTGCAAAGTTATAACTTTAAATTTCATAATTTGTTTTGTCTAATGATTAAACAAAATACTGAACTATAAACTGTTATGTAATAACTCATCAATATTATCACCAAAATCGAGCTACTGAGCATTCAAGGACCAAAAATTACCTATTTTCATATATACTTACTTAAGTTGCAGAAAATTATTAAAATAAATGTTTAGCACTTTCTAATGTGCATGTGTGTCCTTTTTTATTATTTAAATAGTAATAGTAAAAACAAAAATTTAAAAATGAAATTTATTGAAGAATTCCATTTAAATGACAGAAACTAACTACAGAAGTAAGTTCAAAATGTAACATTAATTTTTACTTTAAATACAGCTTTGTTAAATAATATAGAATTTCTGGCATTTCAAATTACGCACTTTAAAAACGTTTTTAATCTTAATATTATGTAATTAAAATTAAAAATTATTTGTTAAGTTATTTTCCCTCAAGTGGATTGAAAATGCCACAAAATTCCCTAAAATAAAAGAAAAATGAATTTAATGTAATTCCAGTTATTTGCTTAAGTTCTTTTTGAATCAAATTCATTTTCGTTTTGCATGTCAATAGAGTTTCTGAAAATTACATGAAACTTTTATTTAAAAAATTCAACTTTTATAAACATTTTCTGTTTTGTGATATCTCAGCTAGATGGACGATAGGAATTCGTATACATTTTGCATTTCGACTTCAGCTACTGTTTATTTGCTTTAGTTGTTTGAATTTAATTTTGGCTTCCTTTCAACATTTTTGAATTTGAATACTATCTTGGAACTGCTTATATGTATGACTGTGAATATATTTTTAAATAAAAGAAAAATGTGTTGAATAAAAGATAGTGTACAAGCACACTAACCCTTCCTTTAAATCATCCTCACGTTCAAAGACTTAAGGTCTTTGACTCTGAGGTAATATGAGAAGGAATTTAAATTTTCTTTAGAGACACCATTATTACCATGTAATAAGTTTTTGCTTGTTTCTAGAAGAGAAGTTTTATGAGGAACAATTTGCTATCTACTTCATTTCAGTAAATGTTTCTCCAAGTGTAAGTTAACGCAAATGGCTTAGCATTTTCAGAGAACAAACTCATGAGAGATATTTTGTTTCAAAATATTAGTTTCTATGATGAACTTTAGATATTTTTTTGAAATTTAAATAAATTTTTCGTTGTTCGCTGATTTAATATTATTTTGCAAGTATACAACTTTTTCCATATAAATTTATAATAATTAATTTGAAATATATAAGAGTAAATTTTACTTATAAAGCAAAAATAAGAGTTAAATGTCTTAGCTTTAGAAGAAATTCAGTGCCATCAAAACAAAATAAAAGATTAAATGAAGGCAAACAAACTTTAAAATATTTTATTTTAAGAATAATTTTATTTGAATGAGATCAACTATAACAAAGCTGGTAAGATAAAAAAAAGTTAATACTGATTGTTTGATGGAATATATAAAATGCAATTTGGTTAAATGATGTAGTCTCCTAATTGTAAGGGGGGGAGATTTGAGTCAGAACAATTCCAGTTTAAGTACGAGGTGTAGTTATTAAAAAACGAAACTGACGCTGCATAATATTTTATTTTGATGTCATACATATTTACTAATTATCACTTCAATATACCAACCTCTTCTCTATCCCTGCAATGTTCCATGTGAATATTCAGTTGTTCGAAACAGTACTGGAAGTCTTCTTCTGCCAGCTTCTTCAGGATGCGCGTCGTTTCTGTTGCCGTTTCTGTTTCACAGCTTCTGTTCTTTTTTTCTGTTTGTTTCTGTTTCACAGCTTCTGTTCTTTTTTTTCTGTTTGTTTCTGTTTCACAGCTGCTTGTTTCTTTTAATGCAGATTTCATCTTAGGAAACAGACAGAAGTCGCATGGCTCAAAGTCAGGTGAATTAGGAGGATTGTTTGAAACTGAGATACTGTACTTTGCTAGAAATCTCTTCGCAGACAATTTGGAATAAGCCGGTGCATTGTCTTGGTGGAAAAATTTACCATACAGATTTTTTGTAAATTTCTACTGTCTCAATTTTTGACGTGGAAGAGTGATCCGGGAAGGAATCGTCTTCAACATTTTTTCGGTCATCTTGAAAATGCTTAAAGAACTCAAAAATACTTGAACGCATAAAAGTTATAACCATACACTTTTTTCAATAAATTACAAGTTTCACTAGCGATTTTCCGAAGTTTCATGTGAAATATCACAACAATTCATTGCTCACTTATAATTTTTCCGGCGAAAGAAAAAAATAACTTTAATGCGAATGAACGCTATGGGTATACCTATTCGTTTAAAGAAACGAGAGGTGCTGCATTCTAAAGAGAAGGCTTCACACTAAACAGCTGTCGGTTGCTGGTGTTTGGTACATGCACACTTTTTCTGTAGTAGCCTCTGTCTCATTATTTTACAGCCACTCTTCGTATGTGGCTCTAAAGCATTTAATGTGACAATTATTCTCAGTCGTAACTAATTTCGTAGGTATTAGACTTTTAATTTAGGCGAAGCATTAAACTTTCTATTGCTTTCATATTTTTTTTTTGAATCAAGAATAACTTAAATTCCTATTATTTTTTAAAATTTCTCAAACAGTATTTTGGAACTAGAAAGAATGTGTGCATAAATATCTCTTTAAAATGAAGTTTAATAGAATAAAGTTATATCTAAATTTATTTTTTAAATTAAATATTGACTGCAGTTCTCTTCTTGTATTACATAATACAGATACGATGCCTTAGGGATTAGCCCTTCATTCCCTCCATGATAGAAGGAATTCTCTTCAAGTCATGGGATTGAGTCCGAAATTTTACATTGTCTGTCAAGTAGAACAACAGGAAAAGCTTCACATCAATCACATTAAAATTTATACTCATCCCATGATATGGAGGGGAAAGTGTCACACTCGTCCCTTGACCATGATTCAGAATTATGATAACTGCATGCCAAAGAGGAGTTATGTTTTTTTTAATGCGAAGTTAATACAACAGTTAAATTTCTTTCTGGATAATTTCAATTCAAGATTTTAAGCACCAAAGTTTCCGTCTGAAAACGCTCTATAAAAATCAAAATTTTCCTAGATAATTCTTAATTCCTTAGAAGTTTTGTTTATTCACAGCTGTAATACAATAAGTTAATTAATATATTACTAAATCTAGTAATTACCTTAATAGCATTGTTATTCTTCGAAGTTGAAACGAAGAGAAAATTAACTTTTCTTTGTATTTCGAAAGGCGGCTGTCTAAATTCTTTGTCTAAGAAAATGAGATCACTTACTACTTTTATGATGTATAAAATTATAATGAACTCATCCTTTTGTATTTTTGATGCTGCATGCACTGAATAATAAAATCTATTTGAATCAGTTAATTAATACAAACAGCTATTTCTTTTTCCTGAAATTCTTCAATCATTTTAATTACGAGCAATTTAAGTTGGATTTTCCAATCTAAGAATTATGGTCAGTTCCTATCTTTTACATTATTTAATTATCGGGTACGCTTAAATGTTTTTGCGTAACTGGTACTTTTATTTATTTTCAAAATTGTTACGAAACAATACTTTTATACTGTCATAGAATTAGAATTCCTACGAATTGAGAAACAATGCCAGTTATACAAATGGTAGATTTAATAAACTTCAGCGAAAGAAATCTATGTTTACTGATTGGGTAATTAAATTATTTCACTTATTTTTGTACATGCAAATAAGATAACTAATTTAATATTATTAATTTTTTTTATTTCACGCTTTCTTATATGCTAGTCAGAGACATATATTTTAAGAAGAAGGAATTATTTTTAAGCTGAAACACGTGAGCGACTTCAAAACTAATATGACCGTTATTATTACATAGATATATATCTTTATAGATATATAGATAAAAATAACGGTCCATCAGAAAAAAAATATTAAAATAGTCATGATAGTTTTTTAATAATATAATCAAGGAATTACAGCAATTTTGCTTTTATATAAGCAAAGATTATCCCAGATATTATCTAAAAATTTAGTTTTATTAAGGCTATAAATAAGTTTTCATGAATTTTCGCAGCTAACTACTTTTTAAAAATAATTCTTTGAAATTTTACAATGGAAATTTGAAAAATTTTCAAGTGTTCCATTATTTTGATACAAATGTTAAAGATATCAAACCCCCCTAAGTCGAAAATACATGACGTATCAATTATGTACTATTTCGAGATTTGTTTTGCTGATATAAAACTTTTTTTTAAATAAAAAATATCTTTATAATCGAGTTTTTTATTAAATATTTTTATATAAAGATTGAACAAATTGTTATATATATATATATATATATATGTATGGATTTCTTATTTAAATCATAAATTTGGAAGATTGTGAGTTAGGATTTGTTCTAAAAAGAGCGACCTTATAACTATATTCTGCAGTGATAATAAATAAAGAATCTGTTTTATTCATATGTATCTTTAATTTTAGTTGAGTAGTTTTTAATTACATATTAGATTGAGTTATGGCACAAGACAGTCTTTGGATAATTGACAAACGCCGCAAAGTTAAAGATAAGTAATTTAAATTCTGTCCATTTTTTGTGTAATATTCATTAAACATTCAACAATAGCTTTATTTCATTTTTTCGAAACAAAATGAAACTAACTATTGTTAAAGAAGTACTACAACTTTATCAAAATGCTTTGAATTTAAAATTAAATATTTTAGGATTTGAGTTATTTTGGATTAGACACACTCAGAATTTCAACTTAGGATATTAAAGCATATTATGTTAAATAACCAATGCAAAATTTCGAATATAATAAAGTTGTTACTTGTCATATTTAAATGCATTCAGTTGCTCATTGCCAATATAGAACTAATCCCAATCTCATTGACATCACAAATTTCGAAATATGTCCTTCCTCTCATTCTACAATCTCGTTTTAGTCCCTTGTGATGCATTGGGGATGAAGGGATTCCTCTCCCTCTTCCGGAGTCCATTTAATTAGGAAATAACAATACATCTCTTCATAATGACTAAACCTTAAATAACATATTTTACCCGTATTAGTTGAGAAATTTAATTCAGAATATTATCATAGGCTTTGATATCAGCTTTTTAATTGCCGAAAAGAATTGCTCTTGAAATTTCGAGTAAGATTTTGTGATTTCAATCACATTGCAAGTTATTTTGAAAAGATAGTTCGATTTTTCTTTTATTGTTTCATTTATTTTGAATGTTTGTTTTGTAAGACAGAGTAAGTTTTTTTTCTTGCTCAGTATTTTGTTTCATTCAACAATTAATTTACATAATGCTCACATTCATGGCCGATAGGAAAGAGGTGCGCATATTTATGATCGAAGTATTTATAATGCTATAAAAATAATGAAATTTTGAAATTCATTATTTTCCAATAATTATATATTATATTTTTCTCATTAAAATTTTAAATTTATATAATATTTGCTACTATCCAAAATCTCTCTATATATTACAAAATCTCTGTATATTACTACTATCCAAAATCTCTGTATAAATCTCATTATGTATTTAAAAATCATGTAAAATACTCATTATTATTTTAAACTATTAATTCGTTTGAGAATGTATTATTATTACTATTATAACATTTCAGGGAATAGCTAGTGGGGGATGGAAATGAAAGATATAAACTATTTTGTAGTAAAATGTAATGGTTTTGAATAAGACTAAACAATGCGATAAATCCTATATATATAAATCTTTTGAGACTTCAGTCTGATGAATTCTATTTTCATTTGTATGAATATATAATTATTTTTCTTCATCATTATAATAAAAGAGTTTTCTTACATAATGCTTTTGTCTAGTTACTAAAAGAAATTTTATCATAAGATATCTGGTTTAATCACACTCATTTTAATCACGTTTAATAATTGAAATAGAATAGAATACCTGATCGCTAAATTATTTTTATGCTACATTATTTTGATATATATATTTAGCAAAAGTAATTTTTAATATTATGAATATATTTTGATTTCTTTACACTAAAACGTTTTCACTACATATAAATTGAATGAAACAATTCTTCTTTTCCTGTCAAAAACATGCAAAAAATATTATAACATTTCATTTAAGAAATTCTTGGAAAACAGTATTTTATCTAACATGAATGTGTAATTTAACTTAAATTAGTTATAAACAATGGAAATAATTTAATCACAAATGGGATAAATTAATACAATTGAATTTAAATCTAATTGAAAAAGTTTTGAATTAAAATTCCGATATATTAGCTTAATTCATTTGAAAAATATTCAAAATTATTTCAAAACTCATTATTAGTAAAGAACACAGAAGCATTTTAATATGAATTCCAGAAATTAATTATAGTTTATTTATATCAATTTGTTATGGAATTTATTATTATAAGCAATACGTATTAACTTTCCATTCATTATGAAAAATAAGTTGCGGCTGTTCATTTCATTTCAAGTATGTTTCAAATACAGCATAGTGTTATGTTAAAAATGAGAAACTGTATTTAAATTTTGTTTCAAGTATTCTTTTACTTGTAAAAAAAAGATAATAATGCAATTATATGTTTTTATATCAACAATCATGAATTGCAAGACTTAAATTAAACGTAGAGTATTTTAGACTATTCTGAATATTATATTATTGAAAGAATAAAAGTAAATGTATAGTTTAAAGAGCATTTTGAATATAAAAAAATCCTTTTGAAAGAAATGTAAGCAATTGAAAAGAACAAGCAACTGAAAACTGAAAATGCCTACATCAAAAAAATTATAAATAAATTAAAAATAGTCTGATTTGGTTAAATTTGTTGAATGTAAAAGAAGCGCACGTATAGTACTATTTATTCAAAGAAAAAGTACTTTTTGTTTATTTTAGCCTTTCTAAAGGTTCTGTTAAGCATATAATGTAACAATTGTGATACATAAGATATTAATGAATTATAATATTTCTGTTCAAAAAATAAATTCTATTTTCACATCTGACAAACACGGTAATGGAGAATATAATCTACCAATCTTATTTTTGTACAATAACAGAATTTTGTATCTATTAATTTAATTTAAATCGCATAGTTTGAGTTACAAATCATGATAGAATATATAAATGACAAATAAAATTTAAAACAAAATAACATATTATAAATAGTTAGTTTTATTTGCTTTTATAAACTGTAACGAATTCATCTCATCAGACATAACAATTTAATAAAAATTGACCTAAATCATTAGCCAGTTTATTCGAATCCATGAAGAATCATTTTTGAAAAAATTTAGTTAAATAAGTGTAATATTTTACTTAACCCAAATCATACTAATTGATATTTATTGATTAATTAATATGAGTTGAAATAAGAAGAAACAAGTAGGATATTAGAGGTATAGCCTGTAATTTTGAACTTCGATCAAGTGACGAGGAAGAATCCTGCTCTAGTACCTCCCTCTTTAAAACTCCGCACCATACTAATGAGAGGTCTTGGCACCTCAAAAGATTTTACATGCAATTGCTCCGATACACTAGGAGTTTTAAGCAGCATTAGGACTGGATACCACGACTCGACGAAAACAACTCCGTCCCCTCGCTCACGAACATGACCACTAGGATATCATGGCAACAACTAAATTGTAAAACAACATCTGTTACATCGACATACTCTATCTCAGAAAGACGTTAAAATAAGTTTAAATTAAGTGTATGGATCTCTTTCTCTCTCTCTCAGCTGCTGATAGATAAATGAAAAAGCAGTGACACTTAGATACTAATGTTGTTCTTGAAATTATTTAAATTCTTGAAAAACCTAGACAATTAACTAGTCCTTCCCATTTTTTCAAATCAATTACACTTTCCTCATAGAACGTTTTATGTATTAATTATACCTACTTTTTTCTTCAGAAGTTGGAAGATTTACTCGCCTTTAATAATTTGAATCAGTAAATGGAAAACAAAAAAATTAAAAAAAGATTCATGTTTTGGAAAAATAATATCCAAAAAGTTTCTTCCATAAGTCAGAAAACAGGAATTTTCAATAAATACTATTTGCCATTTGTATTATATTTGTTACTTAATATTTGTCCTTGGGTAAGTTAAGAAAAAATAATTTAGGGGAATACTATTCCTAAAACAGTACAATTTATAATGGTACTGATATCTATTAGACTGATAAAATAGCTTGACTGAACATGCAACATTAATTGTATCAGATTCCGTAGTATACAGGTTTACAGAAAATAAGTTCAGAGATGTAAAATTATTAATCAACTAATTTCAAAAATAAGACATATATCATAATTCTAAATTAATTTTCTATTTTGGGTTTTTAAATTACAAAAGAAAGCTTTATAATACCTTCCTCTTTGTTTTTAAAAAACAATACTTGAATTAGAATTTAACTAGCTGGAACTGCTCTTTACTTATTATCACTTTTCATCTCCTAAACATTGTTTTGGTGTGTGAGTTACCTTTGTATTAATACCTAAATTATCAGACAAAATACAACCATACTTATTCGAAGGACATTAATGTATATCATAGATTTCACTATTAATAATATGATACTTTTTTCTGTAGATTTGCTTTATCTACGAGAAAAATAAAATGTTATAAGCTAAATAAGAAACTGAAATTTATTTTCATCGTGATAGACTATGTGTTTTAAATTTCAAGTAGGAACAATATTTTATTTAAAACAAATATAAAAGTAATTATACACTAATTAATGTATTGTGTCAGGAAATCTAGAATTGAAAAAGAGCTTTATGTAAGCTTAAAATGCAAAATAAAAGCAAATAAATTCTTGAATAATTTTTTAGAACTCAATTTAAAATATATAAAGAATTATTTAATATTCTGAAAGGAAGCATTGAGAGAAAACTTGATTAATATCTTTTTTTTTTTTTTTATCTCAGCTATCTTTTTTCTTTGTCAAAAGCTGAAATCACTTAATGGAAACCCATTATTCCCTTTGAAACTTTTTACTAATAAAATGAAACACATTACGCTATAATCCTTACTAGTAATTTTGTATTCTAGGTTTCTAAAGTATAAGAGTCACAAACAAAAAAAAATAGTTCATTTAATTTTCCTAAAAATCATATTTAGCTTATTTTTTTTTAAAAAAATTATCTAATTCGAATCAACCGTGAA
Source organism: Nephila pilipes (assembly GCA_019974015.1). Classification (NCBI taxonomy): domain Eukaryota; kingdom Metazoa; phylum Arthropoda; class Arachnida; order Araneae; family Nephilidae; genus Nephila; species Nephila pilipes. The sequence continues at coordinate 47,940 of BMAW01122954.1, read as the reverse complement.
TTATAATTGAGTTCAGCTTCTGAAACTTAAGATTAACTGTTAAGAATTTAATTTTGTTTCCTTAAGTCAATAAAACATTTCTTAGAAAAATACATATTTCACATATTTAAATAGAAGGTATGTACCTGGAACTTCTTAAGAATATTTTTACTGTTATTACATTTTCTCTAACATCTTAAATATCTATCCGTGAAAATATATTTAATTGAACTTTTAAAAAGAGTTATTTCCCATTTTATGTAAGAATTTCTTAGAATTTCCTAACTTTACTTTATTAAATCAAGTAGCTGGCATTTCAATCTAATCTATTAATCAAATAACTGTAATTGGTTTTCAGATAAAATAATTGGTTCTCTTGAATTTAGAAAGCAATTATTACTCTTCGAAGAAGTCGATTTAGAAGAAATTATTTTAATATAGGGAAACTGAGTTATTAAACTAAGATTAAGCGAGACATCCAAAATACAGATTTAAAGGGCTATGCATTTCAATTTAAATAATGGTTTTAATTTAATTTTAGCGTTAATAAATTCCATAGAATGGTTTTACTTTTTTAAAAAACGTACACTTTTCATTATTCTTTAAATGTCGTATAAATGTAAGGAAATTATTGCTTTTAATAATATTTTAAGTTATATATTGTAATAAAAATTCAATTATTTGACTATTATATGATTAAAAATGATAATTACTTTTATTCTTAAAATCTAATAAGAATACCCTTTAATGGAATTTGCTAAATTTATACTCTTATAAGTTTCAATATTTCTAATAAAGCCTTACAGTATTCATGACCCATTTCATAACATTATATTGGCCTTTCAATGGGGGGGGGACTGTATATTAAACTTTAGGATCTTATTTTAATTTGTTTTATATTTGTCCATTATAATTAGAAAGTAACTTCCAATAGAAACGTTGCTGGAATAAATTATGTGAAAACAGTAAAATTTTACCATCTTTTCTGATTTGTACCCTAATGAGGAGCTACGTGTTAAAGTAGCTTGAAATAGTAGCAACGTTTGAAAGAAATGTTTGCTATTTCAGTGAAAATAGATCCTTTCGAAAACATTTTAGAAATGCTTCTCGGAAAATATTTTGAGCAAAAGATTTCAGATTAATTAACAAAGTATTTTGTTTCTTAAGAACGTCAGTGTCTTTAGAGTGAAATCTTATAAGAATGGAAAAATATGAGAAACTCTAAGCAACTAATAATTAAAAATTGTAAAGGCCTCTTGTGTCAAAGAAGATAACAAGGTAAATGCAAAATCATTCAAAAGACTGTATTTTAAGTAATGTGGATCAGTTCGTGAAGTTCATTCAAATCAACATTTTTAAGACCTGTACTTACTTAAGATAAAACAATGCAACTTAATTGCAAGAAAAATAATTTTTGTGAATTTAATCTTCAAAATAGATAATTTTTTGGAAATATGTTTTTCATTTTTGTGTGATAATTTTATAATTCAGTAGCATTATAATATTTATAAAATAGTATATTACATAGTTGATTACCGTTTGGGAAGAAAAGAAATTCTTAACACCTGGATATAATTAAAATGATCTGTTCATGTATCCTTATATTTGAAAATAGAGTTTACATAAGAAATAATTAGTGATAGTTCCTATTTTTATGTAGTAAATTCAGATTTTTAAATTTAATTCTAAATAAAAATACATTCCAATTGTACTATAACAAATTAATTGCTTGCTTAAATAAATTGGTAGGAAAATGAGAGAGGAGTTTTAAGCGAAAGGACTTAAAGAAGTTAATTTTCATCATAATTTCATGTTCCAAATTTAAAGGGAAATAAAATAAATATATTATTTGTTAATCAATAAACTTGGAGGAAAAACTGTACATTTTCAAAGATGTTACACATGAATTATAAAAGCTGGATGCGTAAATACTTCTTAGTAAACAAATAGTCAGGCTTGACATGGAAATTATTAAAAGTGTATCTTACGTTTCCTTTCATTTAAATACTATATTTTGAATACAATAGGAAGTGTAAGAAGATAATATATAAAATGATACTAGAAATAAAAATATTTTCATACATGGAGAAAAAAGTAATATTGAGTATTAGGAAAATATTCTTTGTAAGAGACTTTTTGCTCTAATTTTTTTTCCTATTCAGAAACTTAAAGAACTTTTAGCTTAATAAAATTTTTTAATGCAAATAAAGGGCGCATTAAATTTATTTGAATTAAAATGCATTTTTATTGTAATTTGTAAACATATTGTGTAGTAATTCAAAAAGATTATTTAAAGAACTTTATTATAGGTAAATAATTATTTTCTACACTGTTTCTAGAAACAGGAGTTTTAAATTCAAAATAATACATAGGTCATTTAGAAAATCAGTTGCACTACATTGTAAACTTTTCGGTCAATCCCTATTCTTATGAAACTGTATGGTGACAATTCACACATTTATTTTTATCGTGGGACGCAGCGGCTTTCAAGATGGTATTTGTGTTTTTCTGATAATCAGTCATTAACATGTCTCGACACTGGAAAGTGGAACCCAAATTGTAAATGAGTGCAGTGAATGAAGCATATGGTGAAAATGCTATATCAGGCCATACTATAGCTAAGTGGTACAACATATTTGAGAACGAACGTATGCATATTGATGACATTGTGCGTGAAGGAAGACCATCAACTATGACAAATTCTGAAATCCCTGCTTGCGTGAATGAATGAATTCTTGCAAACAGACACATAACAATAGACGAAATATCAAATGAACTGGATATTTATGATGGAAGTGTTCGTAAAGTTATTACCAATCGCCTTCAATTTCATAAAGTGTGTGCTCGAGTATTATCTTTTGACAGAGTAACATAAAGAGAACCGTTTTAGAACTGCATTTGCATTTCTGAAACGTTACCAAAAGTAAGGAAATGAATTTTTGGACACAAGTTTGACTGAAGATGAGACTTGGATTCACATTGTTTCATCTGAAACGAAATGCAGCTCCCTCGAGTAGAAACATTCCACTTACCCGTTTCAAACAAAATGTCAAATTGTTCCATTTACGGGAAAGTAGATTATGAACCTTTTGTCGACAGAGAATGTTTAGTGCATACAGAGTTCATGCCGAAGGATGCCACAAATAAAGCATCTTCTTATTGATCAACAATGAGCAGATCGCGATGATACTTAAAAATCAGCGGCTAGGTAAACTGTCGAAAGGCATTGCGCGCCTGCATGATAATACAAGACCGCATGCAGCAAAACAAACTTGCGGAATTCTGAAAAAGCTCAGATGGGAAGTGTAGGATCACCTTCCTTAAAGCCCAGATCTTTCAGTTTGTGACTACCATATTTTTGGTTCCAAGAAAGAAGATTTTTCAATGCGACGATTTCACACGTATGAAGAGGTAAAAGTTCAACCCAAGAATGGTTATCGGGCATTGGATGGGATTTCTTTGGAGAAAGCATTGAAAATCTTGTATTACGCTTCGCCAAATGCTTAAACAACGAAGGTAGTTTCTTAAAGATACAAATAAAGTTATTGTACAACTTCTATCCTATTTTGGTTTCTTAAGAAGTGAGACTATATTTTTCAACTGAAACTCGTACTTTAGAAAACATTTTTATAATCTACAAATATTGTTTCACTCAGTTCCAATTCACTGTTCGAAGGGTGCGCAAACAATTTAGCATTTTTTAAGCTATGTAACCAATTTTGTTTGGAAAATAGCCTTATCACCTTCAAAATACTCTCAATATATTTGTCAGAGAATCAGAGAATCTATTGTAGGAAACATTTTTATATCCATCTGCAGTGAATGGTTTACAACTCATGTCCTTTTTATTACTTCATCGCTTCTTCATCTTTGTCCTTTTAGGTCCTTTTTCATACGTGGAATTAAGAAAAAATAGCACTGATCCTGAAGAGGTGAGTAGAGTAAATAAAATAAAAGTGTCAGGCCATTTCTGGTAATAAAACTAGCAAACTGAGATTGCTCATTTTGTTTTCTTGTCATTTTCTCATTTTTCTCAGACCTTGTAGCATACATTTGACACTAAACCTTCTGATTTTCTACTGAAATTCGCTGAAATGAGCTGCAAAGCAATCCCATTAAATATGCGTTATGTTCAATGGTTCATAGTCGATCTTCAAGCATAAATTAACGAAGTGTCGCGACACTTTTTTTTCACTGGGAAATTAACGGAGGCCCAAAACAACGTAATGACGAAATGTCATCAATTAACATGTCATCCTTTGTGATATGATTGAACTACACATACACTTAAGTTTTTTTTCTTTTTTTTTTACAAAAGAAACATTAGTTTAAGAGGTTTTAAATATCACAACGTTTTCTGTGGAGTTTTTCCTAAGCAAAAAGCAAACTTTTACAGCCGTGCATTGTTTACTAAAATCCTTCATCACAAAAAACGAGGAGAGAGAAAATCATCCGCGTAAACAATCAATAGGGTAGAGAAGCTTCTTCCGGTGGCATTACATGCAGCCCTGAATTCACCAGGAGTTGTCTGATTAAACCCTAATGAATGAAATGCCTACTGAACAAACTCCGTTCAAGACTATGTTATTCTGAAAACTTTTGGATGCCAGAGGAATTAGAAGGAAGTGTGCTATGAAGCAGTAACACGAAGAATTAGCAGAAAGTTTTGTTGTTAAATATGTTCAAGATATACCTGCTAATTTTGAGCCGATGCATTCCATGCACAGTAAATGTACTTCGCGTATCAGTTAAACTGTCAAATTTTTGAGTTTTGTTTGTTGTAGCATGTTTGTAAATGTGAAACTTACGTCACGCAACAATGAGTAAATAAGATGTTATAAAATGAATTCGTTTATCTTTGTATGAAATGTCATCTGCTGCCTCCGCTTGGTGTTTGCGATCTTACATTATTATGTAATCCTTCATACACTTGTTTTGCTCTTTTATTGTGTAATTTCATTGTAACTTTATATGTAATAAATACACAAATTATATATATATATATATATATATATATATATATATATATAAATTACTTTCATTATCTTTAATTGAAAATATTGCAATCTTACTTTAGAAGTAAGCACAATAGAATTGAAAAGCAATTGAGTTAAGAAATATCATTTCCGTATTTAATAACTATAAAATAGTCCACTTTTTAACTATTTCGGGATTATCCCATTAACATGTATTGTTTTTATTAGCAACAGCAAGTTTTGACTGTAAGTGAATTCTATAAATAGATCAAAAAGACAGATTTCTGAAGTCCTTAATATATTTTTGATGTCATTTCCTACTTCATCTATGTAATAGTCTGGCACAGATTTTGTAATTAAAAGGAGAAATATTGTCTCATTTTGATCGCAACAGAATAGCACTTATGCTAGAGTTAGGGTTTCCACTATTTTTTTTGTTTCATCGATGTTCTATGATGATGTTTAGACGCAATTTTTTTATATTTTTATATCTAAGAGCATCGTATATAAGATTACTTATGGGGATAAGTCACTTATAAAGAAATGATACTTGATAACGTAGATTCATAATTACTGAAATGGAAGAAAAAGGAAAACTGGGGTAAAAAGAAATCAGCTAAGCTTCACAGAGAAAGGTTGGAAGCGCATTGAAATGGTTTCTTTTCCATTATATATGATTTCGTCCTAGCTTCCATTTAAACTGCAGAAGAAAAAAAAGGCTTAACTTCTTTTTTTTTCTACTTATGACTTCCAGCAATTGTTTAATGGCTTACAAAGAGCAACTCGTGGTGTGGAGATGGAAAAAGGTGAAAAAAGTCTATGGTCATGATTATATGAAAGCAAGGGTTTTGAACAATTTTTGAAGTATATTTGTGAAATTTCTAACAACTATTAAAATTTCTTAAACTTTGTCTCATTTTCTTACAGTTTGTAATTGAAAAAAATATTCTGAAGAAAGCTTTTAGAGGTTAGAAGTTTATATATGTAAAAAAATAGTTTTTATAAGAAACCCTCATTGGGAAGACGGGGAGGACAGCTGACTTTGAGTGCTTGCGAAGTTACGAACCTTACACAATGAGGTCCAATAAAAAGTTGTCATGTCGCTCTTATCAATTAGAGTAGAGTCATGTTGCTCTTCATGATTCAGTTCCCTTATCAATTAGAGTAAAGGAGAATCTCCCTCTGGCTGATTATTATGATGTTTAAGCTTCCATCGTCATTTCTGAACAAAACCTCGGCATACCCCGACCCCCCTCCAGTATTATGGTGATGATATGAAGAGGAAAATCTATTAATACGTTTTATGATTATTTTACTACCTAAATCCTCAATATTTTTTTTTTATTTATGGTTATAACTTTAAGAAATCAAAGAATTGAAAAATCTAGAGTTTGAAGACAATTTAAATAACACTTCGTAAAATTATTTTTTTAAAGAAATGAAAATTCTCAGTTGAAATATGTCTTTAATTATGTGAGAATAAAACTTTATTTTTTGCAAAAGTGAAAAACAATTCTTAATACATTTCTACATCTGAATTTGGAATATCTTCGTCTTCCCTGTTTGTATATTGTTACATAATATTTAAGTAATTAACTGAATTATATTTGATTTTTTTCTGTTATTATATGGTTTTTAGATTAAAAGTAGAAGATGTTCTGTTTACGATAAATTACTTTTTCGAATTATATATTATCTTGCATAAGAATATCAAATATTTTTTTCCCTTGAAATAACTTTCCATTAACAATCTATTTTTGTATCTTGATATCTTGTGTTTTAAATACACTCTAAGGATCTATGAGATTTATTGGTATTACCGTGTTCTTTTTTTACAATCACCAGCATCTATTTTCATGTGTACTCTTCCTCGCCTATCCCACTCAAATAATGATTATGTTTTTCACATTAAGAAGAATAATTAGATACAGATGATAATTGAAGATAAACACATACACACATGCGAATTGAGAACAATTTAATACAAAACTAGTATTCTTATTAAAGATCAGCACAGTTAGTAAATATGTGAAGAAAACTCCACATTAAACATTTATGTATTGAATTATAAACACATTACAGTATTATTAACTGTAAACATACTTTATGTAACATATCAATATATTATTAATATTATTTTAATTAATAGTATTTTAAGAATAGCTATATTTTTTGCTACAGAAACATCAGTCTTATAAATCTGTAGAATATTTAAATTAAAAACTGAAAATGTTTTAAGTTACTAGTTCTATTTCAAAACTTATTGATTTCTGAACAAAAAGGGAAAAATTAATGATAAGTCTATATTATTTTTCTATAGTATATTCCTTTCAAGAAATATAGTATGCTCGCAATAAATTATAGATATTTCTTTAGTTACTAGAAGCATTTTTAAACATTGAATTTAAGAACAATTACTTAAATATTTTCTAGGCTTTTGAATTAAAGTTGGAAGTAAAAATACTTCTCAAGCACACTATTTTTAAAATCATACAGAGCTAATTGAAAATCCAGAGTAAGAATCATAAGAGAGTAATACATAGCAACACAATATTATTGCCTTAACTACATTGCTTTAATAATGTTTTAAAATCATCATATAAAATACTTTCATCAGTTATAAGACGCTAGAGAATTTTGAAGGGTTACTAACCTAACCCTTCATGAACCATTAAAAATGTAACACGTGTTCCAACAACTGATAGCTGAAATATGCAATAAATCAAATCACAAAAAGCCGTTTCTTTGAAAATTTGAATCATAAATGCTGTCAATTCACATAAAGAGTCAGATATATAGCTAGTTTTGAGAGCGAATAAATTGCTGTACCTTATAATTATCATAATTAAAATGTTTTGAGCAATTATAAACATTATTTTTCACATAAAACAGCTTTTTAGTCTCTTCACACTTAAATTTATGTAAATGAGAATTTCAGAAATGATATTTACACTTTCATCATACACTCCTAAGCCATTTAAAAGAAGAAAAAAAAATACTTGGCTAGTTTAATCCCATATTCCAATAAGTTTAAAACTAATAGGAAATAATCATTTTATTACATCTATTTTAAAATCAAATTAGTTTATTTATTGTGTATCAGTAGCACTGTAGTGGTGAAAAAATATCATGCTGAACATAAATCACTTTCTGGCAACTTTCAACCCTTTCATTGTTGGTCAGTCCCCCCTCCTCCCCGAAAAAATTTCTT
>BMAW01122954.1:0-39374 GCA_019974015.1 Nephila pilipes | reverse complement strand
CATGTACCAATTACGTTCATGCTCGCTATTGGGGGTGAATTGTTAAAAATAATGGGGTGAATTGTTAAAAAGTAGGTGAATTGTTAAAAAATAAATATTTTTAATTGGTGCCAATTGCATATTTTGATGGATTTTCTATTATGCGTGAAGTTTTATTCATCTATAGTATACTTATAGTTGCCCGAAAAATCGTCACTTGAAGAATATATGGTCATTTCCAAATAAATGTAAAAACAATCATAGCGAGACTCGAAAATATGTGAGTGGTTCTCACTACAAATTGACGTGCTTACAGATATATCACACACTTCAGAGTTATCAGTTATGGTGGGAATGATGGTTAGTAATTTTACTGTAAAAAAGGATATTTAGTAGATATATATTTACCTCTGCCCAAATTGTTGATGATAATCTCTGAAGGGAAATCATCAATGGTAAGTAATATTAAATTTATTGTCCTTTGTAAGAAAGATAAACAATTTCCAAATTTTTTATCGTATCACAGCATGATTCACTGGGAACTTTATGTAGCAGAGTATTACTCTTCCAGGCATGTCAAAAAAATAACAACAAATATAGTATACTTTATTCGAATAGATTTTTTGCAACACCGTTCTTCAAGGGCCAACAAAAATATTGAAGCTACTGATCACATTCTGCATACCGAAGTGCGTTGGCTCAATGCAAGAAAGGTTTTGAAAGATTTGTATATTCAATTGATGAAATAAAACTATATCAGTAATCGAAACCAAAGTTTTGCTGAATTAATTAACATTCGCTCGCTGGAAGAGATTTATTTTTCTCAAAAACATAATTGAGAAAATGAATAATTTAAACTGAAGGAAAAAAAGACAAAAACATGTAGCTTTAATGAAAGGATCTGTTAAATCCTTTAATGCTAAACTAGTTTCATGGATATCACATCTGCAGTTGAAATCACTTATGCATTTCCCAAGTATGATAAAAAAAAATGGTAAGTAAAAGCTAAAGTTGACTTATCCTCATTTGTTATCCACTTTCAATTACTTCAAGACAAGTTTGATACTTAGGATCTTCAAAATAACATTATCCAAAATTCCACTGTATCAGAAAATAACTTCAAGAATATAGTCTACACACAGAGAATTCTATCCTGAAAGAAAGGAATCATACGAGGTAAAATCGTTTTCTTGTTCCACGTATTTGTATGAATCATTGTTTTCAACTACGGAATATAATCAAACAACAATTGAAGTACCGATCTCGACTTATAGATGAACATCTTGATGATTGCTTACGAGTTGGAATTACCTCATATTCTCCTAATTGTCAAGTAAAGACCTATAAAAAGCGATTCCAACAAATCATATAAATTAAAAACAAATTCATAAAACTTCTTATATCAATGAATTATGAATCAAAGTTTTTTTTAGCTTCTGTCTGTATTATTTAATAAGTAAGAATTTTACAAAATAATACAATAAGTATTATTTATGTCATAAAATTGTATTTTTGAAATTATTATTTTGTATAATATTAATTATGCTATTATTTACCAAGAAGGCTCTACGGTACAAAACGTTTGAGATTTCCTTATTTAAATAATTTATGCAGTTGGCTTATGAGACTTAACTGACGTAACACACAAATTACTCAAAATGTTCATTGTAAAAGTATGTTCTTATTTTATGGATAAGAAAAAATGGAAATGAATTTAAGATAATTAGTAACAATATCTATATTTAGCCAGCATTTGTTCGATTGCGATTTTCTTTAAAAAATAAAATGCTTATTATAAACAATTTATAATTTATTTTGATAAGATAAAAAAATTTAGTATCATTTTTTTATGTTTTAGTATTGAGTGTCGTTAAAGTAAGATCAATTTTAGGGTCATTTTTCATTGTGATCGCTTTTCACTTCCAAAAGCTTTATCTTCACAAATTTGTTGCTATTCACTTTAACACTGTTTTCTTAATCCTTTCTTAGAGCCCTTTGAACATATTCATTTCGGCAATTGGTATTCATGATATTTTATTAGACTTAATTTTATCACTCATTAAATGAAGTCTGAGAAACATTTCAACGTAAGTCGATAATTGGCTGCTCATATAAATGTAAATATTTGTCCGGTTAGGTAAATAAATTTTGCAAAAAATATAATCTCTTAAACCCATCTTTCAATAGCTAAATTTATTTCTATATATGATTAAGTATTTCATTCTATTTCAGAAAAAAAATAGATAAGAATCTTAACTTTTATTAAAATTATAAGTGTAAGCTTAAAGAAAGAAAGCAGCTCTTACATATAGTCAAATATTGAAAAAAAAAAATATAGGAACTTTAAGGTAATTGCATTTAAAAGATAAATAAATTAATGTGCTTCTATGGACTTTTTAGCTTTAGCTTCTGAATCTTTTCTATTTCTTTCTTTTGGAATATTTTCCTTTGTTGAATAAATATTATTTTTTTAGCTGTATCAAACATTGAGGATTCCATTAATTTACTCATTTTTTCAAAATTGTTTCTAGAAAAAGGAAGTCGGCTGTTTTCTTTTCGTAGCTTTTATAGATTTATCATTAAGAACAACCTTTTTTGAGAATGCTCAAAAAACCGCAAAATTACTTAAATCTTATTCAAACTTTAATACTTTAAGAATATTTCTTGTAAGATAAAAAATTATAAAAACTATTTCCTTTTTAAGCTTTAACCACACTGTAAAATATACGCTGATGGAGATATTCTTCAAGAGGGGCTTATGAATGGAAACAAAACGTGATTGTTTTACAAATAAGTTTGATATAAAAGGCTTTCAAGAAAGAAAATGATCTCGAGACGAAAAACTGAAAGTAATTTTTTTAAAATTATTAATTTAAAAAAAGTTGGTTTAATTAGAATACCGATTATGTTAAAGAAAATCGTAAGAATAATCAATAGAAATATTTAAAAATAAAGTATTAAAATTAAAAGAAAAATTATTTCTTTTACGTTTTTGAGAAGAATTTGATATTACTAACTGCATTAAAAATAAGAGAAACCGGGGGAAATCATTCAAATATCATAATGCTTGGAATGTATAATAAATAATGAATATGTTTAAAGTTGTTATAATTTTTTGGAAAGTGATTAGAAACTTGATGAATTTATTCGAACTAAAATTTCATCATTTCAATGAAAGAAGGACCCATAAGAAGAGTCTCTTTACCAAATCAATACCCCGGCTCATTTTACATTATCTGTCAAGAGGTTTCTTGCCAATTACAATATCCCATACTTAGACCTTCTGCCTTATTCACCGGATCATTAGTACAGCGAATTCTTTCTGTTTGCTAAAGTGAAATCAGCATAAAAAACAAGATTTGAGTCCGTTGAAGCTGTGAAAGGGAAAACGGCATGCGCCCTGAAGGAGTTGATAGAAGATTTCCATCTGTGCTTCTAACAGTCGAAGATACACTTGGAGCGTTGTAGGGATAGAGGAGGGATGCATATTGGATGTGACAATAATTAAATGTGAATGACATCAAAATGAAACGTTTTACAGCGTCAGTCTCGTTATTTAATAGCCACACATCGTTTTTCTGTCAAAAGAAATTCAATTCATGAATCAATGTGAAAAGAAATTTTTATTCATGCTTCTTTTTATTAATACTTTGCACGAAATTTGTGGATATACCTTTAATATATATATATATATATTCACTCACTACCATAAAAATTTGCACACCAAGAAAGAGTTGTCAGAATAAAACGAAATTTCAATACGTAAGTACAACTTTGTTGTAAGTAAATTACAAAATCAAAGCAAGATGATCATTTAATGTAGGAAAAATTACTGTTGAATGGAGGTCTTAGTAACTTGTTGGGCCACTTTTATCATGAATGCATCATGTGATAAATTCGGGGATTCAGGCAAACATGTCCCGTATAATGTCCTGCGACATCTCGTTTCACAGTTGCTTAAACGCGCCTTTAATTCAATCAAAATCGTAAGCCGTCCAACATACCGTTCTAAACGATCACATATGTTCTCTATTGGGGACAAATCTAGGGATCCAGCAGATCAGGTAACGGTGGAAATGTAGCGGAGGCAGTCCTGTGAAACTCTAGCTGTATGTGGACGAGCATTGTTCAGTTGAAAAAGAGCTCCTCCGAGCCATGCTCTGAGTGCAACACAAGGGGCTAAAGAATGTCATGAACGTACCTGTGGTCAGTCATGGTACCGTGAATCAATTCTAGGGCTGACCGTGTGTCGTATGCAATGGTATCCCATTGCACAACAGTTATGGGAGCAGCGTGTCTTTGTACAGTAAAGGCGGAATTGAAACGTTCACACGGGGCTTCCACACACGTACACGAGTGTCATTACTGCCCAATTGAATCTGGATTCGTTGCTAAAGTCAACCTGATTCCATTCGGTTGCAGGCCAATTCATTCGAGAGTGACAACACTCCAAACGCAGGCGATGGTAAGTGTTTTTCAAGCGCAGTATACGTAATGGGAGCAGTGATAGCAACTGTTCTTTATCCAGGCGTCTTGCGATGGTACAAACTGACTCAAAGTACGTAGTGAAGGTGCTGTCTGTGTATGGAAGGTAGACAATGAAACAATTGGCGTAGTGCGTGCCTGTCATATGATGATACGGTTTTCACAACTATTAGTCAGTGGAGGGCGTCTTGAGCCTGGTCGCCTTGTTACAGACCTCTTACTTTTTCATTGGTTCTAACACCTCCTGACAGAAAAGTCAGAACGGCCTAGGTGGTAAGCTACTCTTTGAGCCGATCACCCGGTTTCCATAATCCCTATGATTCTTCTACTCTCGAACACTGACAGCAGTTCGTACTGTCTTCTATGGCAGCACGATGATATTTTTAGTTAAAAGGAGTCCCTCTACAACAGATTAAATACACACAAGCAAGCTCTGCTTTCCTGTTTTATTATCCAAGGAGAACGAAGTTCAACGCCCCCTGGTGGCATTATACCAATAATAATAACAATAACAATAATAAAACCTATATATCCTTATCTATATGTACAGTGTGTTAAGAAATTATAAGCACCACTATTGAATTTGTGTATTTTTGAAGAAACTCTATAAACATTTTAAGCATTTGTGTTTAAAACAGAGCGGGAAATACTTTCTATACTAATTGAAATTTCAAAAATTAATCTAATAACTATAATCTACACATTTTTCTAAAAAAATTACTAAGATGTCTATTTAGAGATTATAAGACCACTGGAGAAAATTAGCATACTATACGTTTCATCAGAAACATTAAAAATATACATGCGTTAGTATTTAATGACCACATTACCTGAGAAGCAAAGATGCAGATTTTGATATTGTTTTCCATGATTTACTCGTATATTCAGAAACGACCGTGTAAAAAGTTATTTTGAGGGTGAGTTACGTGAGAAAAATTTGTTTCATAAGGGCAACAATAGATCTGGAAGAAAAATAACCAGGTCAATATAAGCGTTCTAAAACATACATTCTCAATACTGTAACTAGCAAATATGATTCAGACAAATTAAAACGATCTGAATGACAAAAGACATTCACATCACGGGACGATCTACAATTGTTTCAACTATCAGCTAAACATATATTTTGATTCATTAACTTCTTTAATGTTTCAGTAAAATCTTCAGTTTCATAGTTTGGAAAAATATTAAATCAAATAATAATGCAAAATTTATGAAATTGAAGAATAACAGGAAAGTTATTGGAACTTAATCGAGGCTATATCAAGAATAAAGACTGAAAGGATTTAAAAATGGCATGTCAAGGGAGATGAGTGGAAACAAATAATATTTTCTTATGAAAAGAAATTTAACCTCTACGGTACCGATGGCTACAAATATTGATGGCAGGACTTGAGAAAGGAACCGAAGCAATGTCTAAGTCGACAAATGGGAGAAGGATCAGTATTTCTGAGAACCTTTGGTTATAAATGGGTTGTTGGATTACAGCGCTTTTCGAGACGTATGGACTCTATACTATATAATGCTATGCTATGTGATTATCTGATACCGTTTGGGTCTTTACTAGGTGATACTATCTAAATATTTCTGGAGGACAATACTTCTTGCATACATATAAGAGAAAGCGATATTTAACCATCCCTATGTTGAAGACCAGACCTGAAACCCATTGAAAATAATTAGTATATTATGCCAATTTTATCAATCCATGAACTGGAAGTAGACGTTATAAATGAATGGCAAAATAGTTTTGAAATTGAGCTCCCGTATGGTCAAGTGTTTGAGGATATCAGGAAAAATGGAGGTATCAATATGATATTAAATGTTATACTTTTCTTTAATTCTTAGACAAGTGGTTTAATAATTTGTTGACAGTGATTTTACATTTATATCTCACATGTGTGTTAACTTATTCATTTATTACATTAATTAAAATAATTGAAATCTAATTATAATATAAAAATGTTGTAATATATTTCAATTGCTTAGTTTATGTTGGAAACCTTAAATTATTTCTTAATTTCCAAAATTAAAATAGTCTTATAATTTCTTAACTGACTGTATTATGTCAGATAAAAATAATTTACACAATTTGTGTATAAGTATCAAACAATAATTAATTTTTATGCATAGTTTATGATACAAATGCAAAAATTTAATAACACATAATCATATAACATACATGTATATCATATGTAGTTTTTATGATATTCATTTAAAGTACTTTTTCGGTAAAGAGTTTTGAAGTAGATATTATTATGTAAAATAAATAAAATTGTTAAGAAAAATTGTTAAATTTTTAACGTTAAGTCTTATAAATAATATGCATTTTCTACGAATTTCATGGATATTTATCAAAAACAAAATAACAAGTTAGAATTAGTTAAAACACTGTATACGTCTTAATGTAAATTCTTAGAATCTTATATTAATAAGATTTATACGGTGACTTTTAATTCTTTGAGATTTCTCCACTTATATAAATACTATTTCTTACAAATTGATCGAAAATCGATACAGAAATATCAAGCTAAGCAATTTATTTCTTGCAATATAATTAAATTTAATATTCACAGTTGTGTGATAATGACGATAGAGAAATAACGCTTTATCAAAAGAGTCATTTTCGAACTCTTCAGTAGTTTCTGTAATGAGACTTTTTTCCAAAAGAATGAAATAGTTAAAATATTATATTCTGGAAGAAATGATTCCCCGGAAACGACATCTGCTTCACAGAACACGTAAAAATAATTTTCAGAGGCTGGAAAAAACATCTCTACCATTTGATAGTACGTGATGGTATTATCAAGAGCTGACAGTACCATCCTTTGTTGAAATGGGTGTTCTCTCATGAAGAAATAATGGGAGAATAGGATGAATTATTTGATATCAAGACATAAATATTTCGATCGCTTGAAATAAAATACTTTTTTTCTCTTTTTCTAAAAAATCAATATCGTCACATTAAGATATTTCTTTCGTTTTCATAGTGATTATATAGTTCTCTGTATGAATGAGAAATGCCCTTTAATGTTATTTCAATCGATCTATAAGATTCCTCTATGCACTAGAAAATAGCACTAATGCGTAGGAAGCAAGTGAAGTGGATTTCATAAGACTCTCGAGATTTCCCTCGCTGATTTGCCTGAGGTAGTAATCAATCCCTGACTCTCAGTGTAAGCCTGTATTCATTGCTGCGTTCAAAGTCTTAAAGTTCTTTAAATGCTTAAGATTAGATGAAAAACCTTTTTTTCACATTTTGTAAAACGAGATAGCAGAACAGATCAAGATTAACTGTATTTTTTGGATAAAAATTAGTTTTAAAATATTTTTCACAATGTTACAGGCATTTTGATAGAGTTCATATTTGTACTAAGTGTGTAAAATTCAAATGGATAATTTCATATGTTAGAATGTGCATTAAATTTTTCATAAAAATGATTAACATGTCTTCTTCTCCTCAATTAAAATTGCGAAACTGCCTTATGATAATTTTTGCAGAAAAGTATATAATAATAATAATAGTCTTCAATGACATAACGTTAAGAACAACTTAGAAATCAATTGTATTACTGAAACTACTGCAGCCATAATTAAATTTTTTTTGTAGTAACTTGAAAAATAAAATGATTTATGATTGTTAATAGTGAATTTCATCTTTAAAAATATATATTTACAGCTCTGAAGAGAATTAAAATTGCGACAAACTACTTATAATTTCTGTTTCTTGATTGAAATCGAAATATTGTGTGATCATTTTAGAATCTTAAGTGCTTTTCATGTCAAACCCTATTAGGCTGGATCAGCTGCTTTATAAATAATTTTAGACACATATGTGTATTAAAGTTCTACATTCTTAAGCTCTTAAATTTATTTCTTCGTTTGAAATAGTTTGAAACAAACAAAACTTACGAAAAGCATACTAACTATAAAGAAAATTCTTGATATTTTGCAGTAATTTACAGTACAATTTATAAACTATACAAATTTTATATCTGTATAGTTTATAAATACTTTTTGTTTTAAACTTTAAAAGCTATAAAAGGAACTTTGAATAAAGAAGAACTATTTAAAATCCGACATACGTACTGAAAATTAATATTCCAGTTTGTATAATTATTTGTTACAATGTTAGAACTCAAAGTAAAATATTGCACCATATGGAGATTCATATTCGTCTCTTAATTGTTTTATATCTTAAGTTATAGTAGAAATTTTCACTAACTTTCAGCGTTATAATGTATTTCGTTTTTCAAAAGTTCATTTATTTCAAATACGCTTAGTTCTGTGAACATAACGTTAACATTTTTTTTCATTAATTATTATAGAAACACGAATTTTCACGTTTTTTGTAAAAACGTGTGAACATTAAAATCTTATACAATTAAAAATAAATAAAATTCAAAGCCTTTATCTGAAAAAATCAAATTTAAATGAATCGTAATAATTTAAAAGAAATTGAAGGTAAAAAGTAAGTAACCACTTTCAAATTTATCATTTTCATTATAACTTCAAATAAAAAATAACTAAAATTCATAGAGGTTACCTATACCAAAACTGCATGATGTTTTTAAGCTCTGTGAAAGGAATCTTAGAATTACTGAATCTTTTACTGAGTACCTAAGACAATATGTATTTAATGAAAAGTATACAATTTGGTCAAATTCGCAAGAATCCGTTCTATACAAACAATACTATCAAGAATATTATATAATAAAATATGTGTAACTGGATAGAAAAGACTATTCCATTAAAAATCAAAGCATTTCTTCCATAGAAGTTTATATTTTCAGTATCGCTACAGGTTCAAAAAATAGTGAAGGGTGATTTTATAGAATTTTTTCTGAACTCATAGGATTGATGAAAAATGCAGATTGCTTTTTTCATTCAGGAGAGTCCTGAATTTTTTATGATTCTTAACTATTTCTGTGGCTTTGTAATAAAATATTAAAAATAAAAAAGAAATTTGACTAATACATTATACTAGATCTGCTTTTTTTGCTATGAAATCTAAAAAAGCTTTTATCAGCTTCATAAATACAAAAATACCATTATCCGTAAAAAGTAAGCTGCCTTAAAAGATTAGCTTAGATTTTCTGAAACAAATTCTCTATTTCCACGAATTTCTCTTTATTGTTTATTCCACTCAAACTTTTAAATAACAAAGACGATGCTAACCTTAACAACAAAGAGTATCAAAGAAAATTATTAAATTGAAAGATTAAATTAGAACTGAAATATCAAAATTAAAGGAAGTGATAAAGTACTAAATTTAACAGTAAATTATTAAAATTAGCAATGATATTGTGTTCAGATACCAAAGTTAAAAATCGTAATAAATTTCGATTTCGTTTCGAAGATAAACTCGTGCAATTGACGAGTAGGAATTGATATGTATGACGCCATGTCATAGGTTTTCGGACAAGATATGTGAAGGAATTCAAAAACATTGGAAACGTTGAGGAAACCTCCCTGTAGTTTAATATGCCACCGAGTTATACAGTAAATTCAAAGGCGAGAAGGAGGTGAAAAATCTTGATTACAGAATACGAAAAATAACGCATCACTGCAATGAAGTGTGTTACAGCAGACGGCCATAATTTACCTATGTATTGGATTCTTATCAGGAAATGACTGCCCCAAAACGAAAGTTTTCCCAAAGACATAATAATTCGAGCTCGGAAAAATGGATTGATAACCGCCGAAATTATGGATGTTTCGACTAATTCAGTGTGGAATAAAAGACCATTGGTTCTTCGAAATCTTTGAAGCATGCTTATTATGAACGCATTTAAAAGTCATTTGATGGATTGTCTAAAAATGAATTTGAGACGAAACACAATTGTGATCTGGTGATAACCTCTGTGGTATAACAAGTCAGTTTCTGCCGCTTGACGTAAGCATTAATAAGCCATTTAAGGACCCTTTAAAAAAGTACGAAAATTAGTCGCAGTTGGAAAAACAACCCTTAACTTATCTGGGAAAATAAAGGAGACAAGTGTTTCGAAAATTGCAGAATTGATATTTGTAGCTTAGAAAATAACTTTTCAATACAACAAAAATACATACTTTAAAAAAATTTTGCATAACAAATGCATTGTATGGATTGGAAGAACACATCTTGGGGGAAAATGGCGAAGCCGTCACCAGTTTCGAAGACAGCTGTGACAGTGGGACTGAGGAATCATTTATTGAATCTGGTATAATCGGTTATAGCAATTACATGTTCATGTATACATTTAAAAGTTTTTAAAATTGATAAAATAAATTAATTATTCACTTATTATTTGTTCTCATTAAAAAATTTTAACTTCGAAAATATGGGATATCTATAAACTATTTAACTATTTGAGACCACTTTTTTTTGTTTTTCACATAAACGTGCTATATATATATATATATATAACTATATTGTTATATATATATATATATATACTTATCAAGAGAATTTAACTAATTTTATTAGGAGAGTAAGTATTTGCTTTAAATATATGGTTTTAGTTTCAATCACATGGTATTATTTCCATTTCTAGGTACTTAATGAAACTGGGGAAAAATTAAAAATATTTTAATTACTACAAAGCTTTTTATTTATAATTTAAAATTGCTTATTCTCTTTTCAGTTTTTAAATTTTTTAGACCTGAAGTTATTTGATGAAAATTTGCATGAATTATTTTAATTGTTGATTATGAATAAGTTGATATCATTAAATGGGGAGAATCACTTTTTTTTTTTTTTTTTTTTTTTTTTTTTTTTATTGAATAACAAACAACGTCCCTGTGTACCACTAAGTATCACACAGGGCTTACAGAAGTAAGTATAAAACACTATATTACAGTAGGCAAAAACAACAAAAACATGTGATTAAACAATGTACAAACAAAAATTAAGAAGGATTATAAATATCTTCAATATATTTGATAAAAAGAACAAAAGAACTTTTACTAGAAATTAAATTACTAAAATTTGGAGGCCAGTTAATGTTTAATTTTTTCAAAGCTAATTTAAGAATATTTCTCTGTGAGACAAATTTTGAACATAGAAACAGAATGTGCTCAATGTCCTCATCACCTCCGGCGCTGCAGTTGCAAATTGTACTCGAACTTAAATTGAATCTATTCAGGTATTTTTTAAAGTTACCGTGACCTGTTAGAAATTGCGTAATTTTAAAGCTAGTGAAGAAGTGATGGTAAGACATTCTTATATTGACGTCTGGAAAAAATCTTTTCGTGATGCTTGCTGTATTTGATTTAATATATATTTCGTTCCATGATTTCAGGACATTTTCCCTCATAATCTTTTTAAAATAGGATTGAGGAATATTAACATTAAGATCAATTTCCCGCTTCGTGGCAGTCTTTGCCAGAAAGTCAGCCCTTTCGTTGCCATAAATACCAGAATGTCCACGTACAAAAGAAAAACAAACAGTAATGTTCTGATCTTTGAGGTGTTTGAGATGCTGTTGAATTTCAACAACAATATCATTCGAGGAAGAAATGTTTTTTAATGTTTCCAAGGATGAGAGTGAATCAGAACAGATCAAATAGTTCGAAGCAACACAGTTTTGTTGAACAATCCACTTGATGGCGAAATTTAAGCATAAAAGTTCAGCCACATAAACAGTACACTCGTCTCTGATTCTGTATTGTAAGTACTGAACTTCAATACCTTTCCGAAAGACAACAAAACCAAAACCCACCCTACCATCAATTTTACTGCCATCAGTAAAAACCGTGATAGGGAATTCTTCCTCAGAGTTTGAACTATATTCAATCAATTGTATGGCATTTCTCTCTGAAGGGTGGGGAAGATCAGAGGGAAGCAAAACACAATCATAACCTGAAGAGGAAGAGGCTGCGAGCTTTTCTCTGAGACCAATGTCATTTAAAATAACAATGTCAATTGGCGGAAAACCAGAAATTATAAACACAGCTTCATAACTTGAAGTTCGATATCCAGAAATAGCTCGAAGGAGTATTCGTCTTTGGATCCGTCTCAAAAGTTTAGAATTAATTTTCTTCTTTAACGAAACACCCCAAACCCTTGAGCCGTACATAATGAACGGTTGAATTCCTTGTTTATAGATAAGTGAATGCACGTTAAAATTGATGCCATAAGTGTTTCGTGCAACTCTGCCCAATCCCTGTTGCAGCTTTTCACACTTCTCTGATATGTAGGTTAAATGGGGCTTCCATGAAAATTTACAGTCAATAATAACTCCAAGATATTTCATTTGCTTAACGATAGTCAAAGGAATACCATTAAGACATAGCTGGTAAGAGTCATAACAAATATTTCTTTTTTCAATGAACATAACCTTTGTTTTATTAGGGTTAAATTCCAGTTTAAAAGCTTTTGACCATTCAGAGGCAAAGTTTAAAGTCTCTTGAGCGTGTAGAAAAGTTTCATGAAGATTTTTACCTTGAAAACAAATTAAAATATCATCTGCGAAAGCTATGGCATCACAACAAGCAGTAATATTGAGCTTAATTAGGAGATCGTTTATAATTATATTCCAAAACGTAGGTCCTGAAACTGCGCCTTGAGGGCAACCTCTCTCTAGTTGATGAACCGCAGAAACTGAACCAAGTTTCATTTTAGCCACTCTGTCATTTAAAAAATCAGTAGCAAGTGCAAAAATATTTGCCGGCAGATTCGCTTCCCGAAGGAGGTGTAGAATGCCAGGCCACCAAGCATTGTCAAATGCACCTTTTATATCTAGGAATACCAGAATTGTGTGGAGATTCCTTTTCTTGTCTTTTTGGACAATCTCCTGGAGACGTAATAGAGCGTCCTCGGTGCTTCTCTGAGGAGTAAACCCATACTGATCACATGAAAGAAAGTCACCGCGTCGCAGATGCCAGCAAATTCTGCTGACGAAAAGCTTTTCCAAACACTTTCCCAAAACAGGAAGTAAGCTTATACATCTAAGATTATCCAAATGAGGAGTCTTAAAATCATTTCCTTTGGGTATTAGCACCACCTGAGCACATTTCCAACTGCGTGGAAAAGTATTTACACTTAAACAGACATTGAAAAGTTTGTGAAGAAAAGAAGGGAACATTGAATGAAACTGTTTGACTATTTCACCTGAAATAGAATCAGGACCAGGAGACTTATTTGACTTAGGCATAGCAACTGCTGTGTTGACTTCATCACAAGTAAAAGGAGAATCGAGGGGGGAATTATAATCAGTTAGCATTGACTGGCGTTTCTCCTTTTGCAAAGAGTCATCATCCTCCACTGGATCCGAAGGGAAAGACTTATGCAGCACCGCATTTATAGTTTCTTCTAAAGTGTTAGTTGTCTTACCACTTCTTAGTAGAATACCAGTTATTTCTATTTTCTTCATGAAATTTCTCTTGACACCGTATGTATAAATTTTTTTCCAAACATTGTGGACGTCAATAGTCGAAAGAAATGCCTTCCAAGAATCAGACTTAGCGGTAGTAAGCATTTGATTATATTCTTTTCTATATTTCATGTATTTACATTTATATATCTCTCTGAGGATTGGATTTCTAGACCTCTGAAATCTACGCCTGGAAGCATTAAGTCTTTTTCTCATACATCCAATTTCAATAGACCACCAAGGAACCCTATGGATACCATGGTGCTTAATAGGTATAGAAGAAGAAGATGCGTTGAAATGAATCAAACAAAATTCTTCAACAATAGAATCAAGGCAAGGACCATCGGTGCAATTTTCAATTGCACTAAGAATATGAGCAATGCGAGGAAGGCAAAACTCTCGAAAACGACACCAGTTTGCTTTCTTAGTGTTGAAAATTTTAAAAGGAGCAATTGATAGGTCACGCCAAGCAACAGAGATGCATAAATCAAATTCTATCATCATATGATCAGAAAGGGATTCGTTACCAGAAAGACCCCAACATGTTATATCCTGGAGCAGATCTGCACCCAAAACTGTGACATCAATGTAATTTGATCCCTGGGTTCCACAAAAAGTAGGGCCGCAGTCCTCATTAACAACAAATAAATTGTTTGAAGAAATAAAGTCACTTAGTTTGTTTCCACGACTGTTTGAATAAGGACTAAACCATAATTCGGATTTAGCATTTGAATCCATGCTCCAGACAAGTCGATTAATATTCTTACGCATGAAGACTTGATTAATTTTATGAAGATCTAAATCAATATTCGTTTTATATTTGAGCCATTTTCACTATTATATTTTTCTTGCTTTTATTTGCTAGTGATTTCCATAATTTGTTCACTGCCAATTTATTTTGTTTTCATAAGCCTTTTCTGTCTGATTTGAATTTTCATTTAAAATATTTTTTCTCATATATATCTATATGAACAGCTTTGAATTTAAATATATTTACATAATAAGGTAAGTTAGAGAATTAAAAAAAGTAGTTATGATATAAATATTTATGAGAAAACTGCTTGTCTTGAAAAGTGTTTAATTGCACTCATTTATATTCTTTTTCGTGTTAAAAAATCCATATTTATTGCAATAACTACTGTTTTAGTTATCTGAATTTATATCACATTACTGTACAGGTCATGTTTATTAATTTTGTTTCGCGGAACATCATTATATCTGTAACTTGAATTTTTCACAAAAATATTTCCTTTGTTATGTTCGAGTGTATTGTATTGCTTTTTAAAGTACATTCGCATTTCCTTCCGTAAAGTTTCTAAAGATTCTCTTAGTGTTGCAACTTTATTAAAAACTAGTTTTAAGTGTTTTTAGGGTGCTAATAAATAAGAAAATATTTTTATATTTGTGGTCCAATTTGAAATAAAGATGCTTCGTATGCTATTGCATAAAACTTTGTTCCCAGATTTATCAATCTCAGAAAGAGCTTATGCTATTGAGTAATATTTTTCATTCTCATAAAATATTACATAATTATTATTCTGAGTAATAAAATAGACAAAAAGTATTAAAGTTGAATTTGTGGTATTATTTGAATAATGTGGATTTTTTAATGGAGAATGAAAGGAAAAAAACATTCAGATACATCTATTCGAGACTTATAATAATAAAAGGTAACAAAGGTAAATCAATTGCAATATTGACAAATACCTGAATAGTTATACTGCATTTATTTGGTGAAAAGCATTTGGGCTACATTTAGCAAATAATTTTGATATTAACTGAAAGACAGCATATATCTAATCAAGACCTTTTCAGCCAAATGTTCTATTACTGAACGTGTTTCTCTAACAATTTTTCTAGGATGAATATTGATAGCTAATTAAAATTTTGTCGATTCTGATATTACTTTCATTTAATGGCTAGATATCTCATTAAAAAAGTATATATCTAGATATCTCATTTTACGGTAAGCATTTCTAGTATAATTAAATGCAATATGACATTTTAAAATATTCTTTTAGATTTCATTCAATATTCTTTATGTTAAATGAACCAAAAGTTTTTTCAATATTTATATTTTCATTCAGGTTTATGTTAGTAAATATTTCTTGTTTCTTATCTCAAGATTATTGAGATATCTTAAACACAAACCAATCATGTAATACGAATTGTACAATTTCTTTAAATATGTTATGTTTTACACAAAATTCCTTTATTATAAATTTGTAGAATTTTAGTATTATGTGCAGCGCAAGCAAAATTAGACAAATACAATTTATCATAAACAGCATTGTTATTTTGAAACCTAACCGTCTAAATGAAAAATGATTAACGTAACTTTTTAATTAGGCTGATACTTTTTGTTTACGAAGTGAGCTCATGTACCTTTAGGGTATTCACAATAGTTTATAAAAGCAGTTTCGTTTTATTCATGTGTATTGCAACAAGACTAAAGAAATAGAATATTTTTAAAAAGGAGATATAAAAATATTGTTATTTAAATATCTACTTAAGTGAACATACGAGGGAATTATGAATAACTTAAGTTAAAGAGATTTAATATAAATATATTAAGGAAAAAATCAGGTTTGTTTGAGAAAATTTAATTATGAGAATTGAGAATTTAGGATATGAATTATACATTTTTTTTCCGTCATGAACTAAAATTTATCTACTTTGCATGAACATATTGTAATAATTTTGCCAAGTAAATATTTAAAATTATTTCTTATGTGTCAAACGCAGATATCAGATTTATTAAAATTTTAGTACGATATTTAATAATATTTATCCATTTATATCTATTTTAAAAGTAATAAAGTTCACAAATTACCGCGAATTGGAATTAAATAATATATTAGTGTTTCTTTAATTAGTGAAGATCTAAAACATCTAATCGCTTTAAGTGATTTTTGCACTCATAAGTCAAGTATCAATCCAATGAGAAGATGGTAAATGGCTTAGAGAGTCAGCATTCAGATTGATTTCCCCCCTTCTATATCTCACACAAGTGTTGAATCTTTCAAGAGCCAGAGACTTTTGTCGAAATCAGGTATATTTTGGAGAATCGGTCTTGAAATTGGAACCAATAGGGATTTCACATACAATCATTTTGAGTCACACTTTTTCTTGCATTTCCTTTTAAACTGAGTTTCTTCAATATCAGGTACAGCATTACTCAAGTTCTTGATAGATTCCATCCGGACTTGTAAATTGTTTCTTTCTACGTTTCTCTTCAGGAATATCTCGTGGTTCAATATTCAATTCAATTTTCTTCACAGGCTTGGGATTACAGGAAAATGCTAGTTTTTCAAAGCAAAATTTTTATCTTGTATTTTGCTTCTTCCTTTACTGTCAGCTATTTCATTATCCTCACGCTGATTCATTAAATTTCAACTTCTACCAGAACACGTCTTAAAACAATTTTAATTCAACGTTTACTCAAATTAATACCATTAACATTCATATCGATGCTATCATCACTGAAGTTTTGTTTGGAAGCATCATGAATTTCATAATCTTACTTTTTTTTCTTCAATGAATAACGAAAATTATTAATAGAAAAACGAGAATTGAGTTCTACTCCAGGATTATTGATAAGATGTTCCTCTAGATTCCTTTACATTTCAGAAATATATCTTTTTTCTTCCATAATGTCATTTTGTTTCTTTCCCTTTATGAACCTTTTATCTATATTAGAAGTTGAGTTTTACTAATGTTTTTTCTTGGAATGTAGTTCTTAATTTTCCGGAGGGCAAACTTTTGATACTGATTCATAATTACCAATAAAGAGCTTCTCTTTGCTTGTATAATCTTGTATTGTTTCTTGCATTGTCATACAACATTATGAATAATTTTTTATTTCATTTCCTACCTAGATAATTTCACATGACAAATCTGGTTCTTCAGCGCTGTATCAATATTCATGCAACAGATTAAGTTTTATAAGAAATTAAAGAATCATAAAGTTACATTCAGTAGTAAACCGTTAATTAAACTATTAACCATAGCACAAGTGATAGTTATTGATTCATATATTACATTATCATTTGGAAATTTTATGAAATTAATATTTATCAAAGATACGCAAGCTTCACGATCAAATACAGATTTTAAAATTGCTGTTCTTTATGACTTTTTACCATGTTCCGTTACAACATTACTTTTAATTACTGGAATTTGAGAAAAAATTATGAATCACAACTATTTAAGATTTTACCTTTTCACTTTACTTGAATAGTAGGTAATATATCAACTGACGAATTATTTAAATGATCCTTTTCCTCTGTTAATAAAAAAAATGTGGCAATATTAGTACTGAGAATTCAATGTTTCCTTTTTTCCATTGATTTCTTTCGAGTTCTAAAGTTCTTAATCGCATATCAAAGAATTATACCATCTCCGACAATGCAAAAATCATATTGTGTTACGACACTGCTGGCGTAAGTGTTTCGATTTGAAAGAGACAATACAGCATCCGTTCTTCCCTAAACCTTCTTTTTTTTTTCTTTGTGACTTCAAGTAGGCAAATGTATAGCAGATGATTCAGACCACAGAAAATACTTTTCTCTTTCAGCGGAATTGTACTTACACATTTTTTTGTTCTATTAAATCGAAAATTTTGTGGATTTTCATTTTTAAGGATCAGTCGTTTGGTATTGTACAATTTTAAATAGAAGTAAACATGATGAATTCATATATTATTTTGCGGTTTAATAGTTCTAATATTAGTTCATTTATTCCAATCTTCATTATTAACTATTTTCCTCTTAAAATTTAAAGATATATCGTAAGTGATGATCCTTATTAATAATAGTTAAAACAAATTATTGCATAATCGGGTTTAAATTTTAGAGAATTTAATAATCCCATTTATATGTAACAAGTGTGGAACAATTTTATTTAACTTTACAAATCATTGGAAATTCTTACTCGTTTTAAATTGATAAATTGGAAGAATTACCCATCTGCTTATTTACTAACAAATATTTTCTATCACAATGTTTTGTTAATAATTTAACAGTTTCATCTTAGTTTTGAGACGACACAAAAATCCTTTAAAATTTTTTAATATAAAACCACCAAGTAAACACTTTAAATAATTACATTTGTCGATCGTAGGCAAACCTTTATTTTTTTCTATATCAGTTCTAAATGAATAAAAGTTTGAATGGAAATTTGGGGATTACCCAAAAATGTATCCATATTAATACTGAGTTATTTCTCCCAACCTTTTATACAACAACTAAACCAAATATTTGAATAGTTTTGTACATCAGAAATATTTGAATAGTTCGAATGAATTTTTTGTATTTCTTTTATAATTTTAGAACACTTAAGCTTTCATCTCGTAATCTAAAGAACATTAAATTTCAAATTCTATAAAATTTTCAGCTGTAATTAATTAAATTTTTTGAATAAATCAATAAGTTCATTCGATCGCTCAGACTTCTTTTCAAAGCGATCATGCATATAATATATATTATTAGAATTTCTGGCGTTTTCAATACAATTTATTATTTAGTCACTGATGCTCTCTTGAATTTCCCTATGTCGTAATTTTTGTAATCTGCCAGTTTCCCCTGTGTATATTGTAAATCAATCTTCAAAAATCACTACTATTTGTTCTCCGAGTGTCGGTACTTCGGTCATTATCCCTAATATATCCTTCTATCCATTTTCTTTCATTTCTAAGAAATTCCGTTAATCATTTTCATTTATTTAAAAATAAAATTTTATTTTGAAAAAATAAATTTATTAATCAATTCTTTTCAGAATTTTCAAAATCTCACAACATATCTTTAATGCAAAATAATCAGTACGTATATGTGAGCAATGATTTTGGTGGAATCTGTATAATCTTTTTAACACAATAAATTTTCTGTATTTTACTTTGCAGCTAGAGACAACGTTACTGATGAATATTTGAAATTGTATGATTTCCCCGGAATTTATATTTTTTATTTCTGCAAAATATCATCACAACTTTCACTATATATTTATTACGTTTATTTACTATCATATGTATAGAAGCAATATATATATATAATCTTGATTTTGCTTCTAATTCTGAAAGTGTTTTTGAATAATTATTACTTCAAATATGCATAAATAAACACTAATGAACTTCTAATTATAGACATCAACTTTGAATTATCAGTTTGTAACATTCTAGAATTATATTTAGAAGTTTATGTAATTACTAAATTTCCTTTAGGTAATTGCATGAAGTTTAAACATATTTATGGATGAAAAAAAATCAAGCTGACAATAATAAAATAATTTGTAGCAAAATACATTAAAATTAAGAAATAAAAACTTAAGAATCTTGCTTCAATAAATACAGCCAAAAAACGTATCCACCAATCACGAACCCTTGTCATACTATGAATTTCAAAAGGAAATACTAGAATATTACAGAAGATAAAAATTCGAAATACTTTTGGTTTCTTTGGTGCGTGTTTTTTGAGTTTAATTCTATTTTTTTCAGGTTTGACTTCTTCATTTATGTAATTACGATTAAACGACTTCTAATACATACCTTTTATTGTCTTTAATATGTTTATAAAAGAAACTTTTTGAGATAAAAATGAACAAAAAATGATGAAATGTTAACAAAGAACATTATTGATTTGGATGAAGTACTAAAGACCTCTAATGCTGGTACAGAAGTGTTCTGCCGAGTATGACAAAATAACTCTAATAGGGAAAGCAACATTATTTCTAATTTTTCTCTCAAATCTTTTTTTAGAAGTATTGTATCAAAAAAAGGGGAAGAGTGCTAAAAGATTTAAAATTATTTTATTTATCTGTTTGGAAAAATAATGACATGATATGTTGCTGTTTTTAATAAACAACGAATAAATATCAAGTAACGCATGAAAATAACGGTAAATTTCCATAACATGGATAGCACAATAACTTCTTAGGAATTTATGGCAATTATGTTCTCTATTATACCATAAAATGAGAGTTAAAATTAGTAAAATTATTTTTATTTACAAATTCAATACTCACACAAATAATTACAACGATGATATATTGTATCTTATAATAAAATGAATGAATAACGAATGCCCCAAATGAAGAAATAATTTATTTTATATTTTCGTAGTAAATATTTACTATAGAAACTAGTGAAATAGTTTTCATGCTCAATGGTTTTCTACCTAAAATTATTATGTTATAAAATAAATCTTTTAGAACTTGTAGCATAAGTTTGATTTAATAATTTTGAAGTGAATTCTAATAAAATTTAATTTCAATATTCGATTATATTTTTCTTGCTAATTTTATTGTTTTATGTTACGAATTTACTAAACTTAAAGGTTTTGTTGTTCCGCCTAGTTGTTGACAAAAACGATCGATTTTATTTGGTATGTTATATAAAAAACTTATTCAAAATAATTTATCTTCATAAAGGAATTAAATATTAATTTTGGTAAGAATAAATTCGCCCCAAAACACTAAAATGTGCTTTTGAAAGAATAATTAATTTTACACTATTTCAAACATTTTTTCTCTTTAAAAACATAAAAATTCTAAATAAAAATAAGAAATTAAAATATTTAACTCCTTTATAATCTTGAAAATGAGAAATATAAAAAACAATTGCTGCTTTTTATGATCTACATAAAAAGCATCTAACCTCACTTTCTTACTATAAAGGCTTTTGATACTCTTTTTTTCATTTAAAATGTTCTAACATTTGATGGAATTAAAAAATATTCGACATCCTAAGTAAACCTTTAATCTTTTCTAACTTGAATACTCAGAGAATGAGGATTTCGATAACGGACATGTTTTTATTTCAAGATCTGACGTACTTCAAAGCAACGATACAAGATAAGCTGATACAACTGTTTAACTGGTTTGTGCACGATCTTGAATAGCTAATCGTATTATAAACCCTTATATTTCAGGGAGGTTTTAATTTTAGATGCTGTTAAGGAGCAATATTAAATACATTAAATTTGGGCAGATGCTTAAATTTCTTTAGTTTTATATTCTTTCTGCTTTAATAGATTTTTTATGCAGTGAACTGAATATATGCAATTCAATAAATGTAGGATTGGCATTATGCCTTTCGACTTGTAGTAAGGTAAAATAATATCAATTTATCAAAATCAAAATGCTCTCTAATCTTTTAAAATACCAGAGATTAACAAGTAGGCTTAAGTAAGCTTGTGAAAGAAAGGATTGAAAACTTAAAGTAAAAAAGAAATTAAAAACTATTTTTTGTCCGTAAACCCTTAATATCCTTTGGAGTTTTTTAAGATTTAATGTTCCCGAATCATATAAAATTACGTTCAATGAGTCATATCAAAACCGAATCCTTTTATTAACTTAATATTGAAATGCACCTGTATTTTTTCAGTAATTAATAACTAATGAGGTTTTTGAATTTTGATATCAATTTTATTCAAAGGTAGTAACTTTGTTTTAACAAATGTTTTAAAAAAGAGTCCATGTTTATATTCACATGGCATGTAAAGTTTTGAATAAATATGCATGAGAAGTAATTGTCTCTTAATTTTATCCAAAAGTGATGTTGCAATGAGAAAAAGCTTTGCTATTTCAATACGTATGATGGATTTAAGTAGTTTTGTTATGGTATTCAGAATTGCATGAAAAAAGTGAGGAAGAGAATTGTGTTAGAAATTAATTGTATTTTTATTACAATATGTAGAAAATTGGTGCTTTACATCACTTTTCTTTAAATCGTTTCTCTGACTTTGTAAATATTAATATAATTTCTTATGGGAATTTGTGCAAAAATATTAGGTCTACTGGAAAGTTTTGTCAGTTTTGGAAATAATGAAAAAATAATACAATTTTTCAAACATTTAATAATATTAAATGAAAAATATAATTTCAATCGTTACTAAGATTTGTATATAAACATTCCAGAGTGAAACTAAATTTATACAAAAAGTATATTTTATATCATACCGATAAGAGTTTTGAGAATAACGTGTTACTAAAATGAGATAAAGTTTCTCAATTAAATCGTCATATGCACAACTCTACCTGCTCAGAACAAAACTGAACTTTTCTCGGATAGGGTGATTCGTGGTGATAATGAAGACTCTTTATAAAATAATCGTAAGAAATTAAACTTACTGGGTGCCTGGAAAACTTGCTCAATTTTCTTATAAACCAATGTTAGTATTATTAAGAGAATACGGTTCATATGAAGGGACGTCAAGCGACCAATATATTATATAATTTTTACATTTATAAAAAAGTTCAAATTGTACAGAGAATGCCAGTAAATAAATGATTTAAACAAAGCACTCAAAGGAAAGGCATCAACAATTTTCAAAAGGCGACTTATCGTACTCCATTATTATAAAGACAGATCATATGCTGCTTATACGACTCGTCAAAAAATCGTAGAGTTCGTTTGAGAAATTCTGTCACATCCACACCATACTCCATAAAACTAGCACTTTTCGATTATCAATTCTTTCTCTCTTTTGCAAAACTCTTGAGAAGGAAAAGGATTAAAAACTGAAGTAAATTTCAATCAAGCATTACCTTAATTCTTCGCTGCTTAAGACAAGGCCTTTAAAAAAAGAATATTTAAAAATTACCTTCTACCTTCGCAAGATATCATAAGTAGCGACAGTAATTATATTGTACAATAAATATTATTAAACGTATAAAAATGTATTATTTTATCAATTCCAAACTGAATAGAGCTATCCAATAGACATAATATATTCCTAAGGGTATATGTAAGCTTCCTTCACAAAAAAAGTATATTTGTTATAGTACTAATAAAAGTAGCACATATTATCTGGACAATAATGTATTACTTATCCCTGTATGTCCTAAATTTGAATTATAAATTATGATCGTAATGATAATTCATTCGAAAATAAAACTATTTTTAGTTCAAATTATATTTTGATAGAAAATCATCTATAATTTCTATATAAGTATTTCAAATATCTTAAAGAATTCAAAAAATCAAATGCTGATCAATTCTACACTCTGCTACATTTACTAACATTTATTTTAATGTTCCCGATGTTCCTACTTAGTTTACTTTCAATATGAAAAATTCCTTTTAATGAATCGAAACCATCATCCGTCATGGTATGACCTCCGACATTTCAACTGTGAACAAGTGGCATTGATTCTTAGCTGATGAACCTCAGAATCTCAAAGATTAGTTCATTTGCCCTAATACAGAAGCGACTGTTTGTCAATGTGTCCTAGAGTCTTGGCTTTCATTTGGACAATAACTATCCCGTTAAAGAAAGAAGCCCTTGGTTCCTTCATTGATGAGACTATTTCTTTTACTTTTTATTAACATTTCGTGTCACACTTTGATGAGAGAAATATTCTTCTTGTTGCTAACGTAAGGCATAATATATCGGATAATCATAAATTTCTAATTTGTGTAACACGAGAAGAGAAAGAAAGAAAATACGTAATATTTTACTGCAACAACGTTCACGATTAAATAAATATTATATGAGTTGAAATTAGATTATGAGATTTATTAAATAAAAAAAACTATTTCGATATAAAATTTACTACGTATGAGGTACTTTATTATAACATTAAAAAATAGGTTTGTATTTTTAAAATTTTTCATTATTAATATGGAAATTTAACTCTACAAGATTCAACGTATTATTAAAAGTAATTATTTCCATGGATTACATTTATAAAGCAATGCAACTATCGTATGTTTATTGAGTAATATATCAATATTAGGGTAGATCGAATAATAGTGTCATATTTGAGCTTCTGAGCATTTGTGTATTTCTAGTCAGTTGATTTTTTCTTCCAAATTGTTCAAGAAACTTTTAAACTTAAAATGGAATTTTTTTTTCCTTTTTACAGACAAATTCATTTAACTAACATACTTCACAATCAAGAGACATTTTCCTTTTATTTCCTCCCACTATCATATAATTAAGCCATATAATAGCAGAATTGTATATTCAACATTGCAGATCATTCGAGTTCCTGAAAGAAAATAATCTAAAAAATATTTATGAGGATTATACGAATTCCATAAGGTGTCCGAAAATGGTTTGATCAGTTCAGATCGGCTAATATTGATCTTTGTCTTGTTTTGTTCTGGAAGATTAGTAAATCCTAAGAAAATAAAGCTTTACGAGTGAAAGGGGAATACAGTTTTTGTCAAAACAAATAATAATTATTGGATAAACTTAATATATTTTAATTGACACTTTAAGAATGTTTAATCTAGATTTATAAATTTAATACAGAATTTGTTTAGGTAAAGTTAGTTGCTGAATTAACTATAATTTAGATTTGCTATGATATCAACTTAAACATTATTAGATCGCTTAAAGTCCAAAGAGGAAGTACTTTATAATATTATTTAGAAACGCATATAACACACTAACACTTTCCCAATTAAACCCTTTTACAAATCCTGAAGATAAGCTTATAACTTCGAAAGGTACAGTTTTATTGTGGGATATTCAGAGCATTTGAATTGCTAGTACAAAATCAAATAATTTCAGACCTTCATCTCAATGATTAGATTGAAAAACTTAAGTTATAATTAAAAAATATTGTTCCCTAGTGTTGATATAGAAGGCATAAGTTACAACAATATTACAATGCATACTTTAAGAAAATATTTTAAAATAAATCAAATTTGGAGTGGGAAGGTGGTGACATCTTATTATCATGTTTTCATAATCTCTACAGATAATTTATTCACTTAGATACAAAATTTCATAAGTGGAAAAAAATTTTGAAATCAAACAGGTTTTGAATTTTTTTGCTTAAAATTTATTTATTTTTAAAATTTTTCCCTTTAAGTGAAAAAAGATAATTAAGAAGGAAAGTGAGTGCATAATTGACTTGAAATTAATATGTATTATAAAAGTATATGGTTCAATTTGAAAAATAAAATCTGATAATTTCTTGTCCCTCTGTCAGTATTCCATTTGAAATATTCTTTAATTTTTTTTATTTCTATTCCTATTTAAAATTCAATTATTAATAATGAATTATTATTGCTTAATTTGAAATTCAAATAATTTGCTTAAGGATATTGGTGATTGACTTAATATATAACTAATTGGAAATCACAAGATAATTAAAGTTTGTGATTCATAAGTTGATTAAACAGTAATAATTTGTTTTGTGTTCTGATTTCAGTTTAAACTAAATTAATTCATGTAGAAGAAAACAAGAGAGTGAATTTCGTCCTTTTATATAAGTGTCCCTGAAGCAATTTAAATGAGTGCTTATTTACATAATTTATAATTTTGAGATTGGAAGTAAAGTAACCACAGCTTTGGTGAATGAGATACAACTAGTTAAAATTGTCTACTAACCCTCTACAATCTGCTATCATAAGGATTTTAGTGATGTAACATGGAGAAATTCCTGTCATTGCCCATCATGATCTTTGATAGAATCAGAATTTGGATTCAAGACATACTTTCATGATTAATATTCTTGCCAGCCTTCAAGGCAGGAAATATTCTTTGAGAACTTATCTTTTTCTCGGTGTTTTGAACATTTGGTAATAAAATAAATATAAATACATTTATGAATTAGCTTAAAGTATATGTAAAATAAACATTGATTTTATATTGATGACATAAATAATTAATAAAAAAAGGGTCTAAGCAGACTCCTAAATTCTGTAATTTTTATCCATCACTAAACTGTGATCTAATAGGACGAAATTTTAGATTAAATCATACTTGATGACCTTTGGTTGATTAAATTATAAACTGAGTAAACAAACAGTGGATGAAATCAGCTTTTCTTTCTCTTTGATAATAAAATTGCTTTAGATTTTTTATGAATAAAAAAGTTAATTTTTTCTTTTCATATTCAATAAATAGTTAATACTTACCTTGAAATTGTATTGTAAAAATAAACTGATTATGTCTTCTTTTAGAGTGGCAACACTAGAATCAGATTGATTCATCTCGAAAATACTATATAAAAAGGAGAATTTATCATCATTGTTGGAACAGACGCAATACAGTTGATGTAGAAAGAGATACAATTTAATTTACAAAAAAGTGATAATTTTGCATGGATTATTATTTATTTAAATTTTAAATGCAGTTATTTTCATTACAAGTTATTTTCTTTTAATTAACTGTTAGTAATTATATGAATAATCACAAAAACTGTTTCTGATAAATTAAAAATAAATTTCTTTGTAAAGAACTAACACATTTTTCTAGAAGATTGTTTTTACGTAAATGAAAGATATAGAAATTATTTATTACTTTTATAAATTTTTGGTAATTAAATTTCAATTTCAAAATAAAAGTGTAAGATATTGTTTCAGATATGAGATCATATACAATGCTAATAAAAATGCAGATTTTATATATTTTTTTCATATGTAGAAAAATATAATTAGTATATACTTTCTCTCAAATGTTAGAATAAATAGAATTTTCAATTTATCTCAAAGAGGCAGAAAATTCAAGGTGCTTAATTTTATTCATGTAAAGGTTTCTAATTTTAGGTTGGGCAATTTTATTTCTCAAAAGCATAAAGCTTTTATTTGTGCTTTTTTGGTTCATACATCACTGAAATATTTATTGTACATGTAAGAATAGACAATATTTTTGAAATGAAAGTAAAATAAAGAAATGAACAGAAAATTTGTTAATAAGGATTCCATGGAGTATCTGAAATACTATATTTGTTTCAGAAACTTTACTTATATTCTCATTGTGAATATATCAGATCTACAGCTATTAGAAGATATTTGATGAAAAATCGTGAATAATTTCACATACTTCAAAACTTGGTGAAAGTTCAAACTTCACAAAGAAATAGATTCTACTATGTCCAAAAAACAGACCTTTTTATTTATTTGATTTCCATTTATTATTTGCATTTACTTCAACTATACAAATACTTTTCAAAATCTACCAAAGTCGCAACATTTTTCATATATGACCGCAGTACATATTAAAATTTTCACTAGTTGTGATTCCGTTAATATTATTAACATCATATGCTTAGAACCTTACCCAAATTGTAAAAACAGCTTGAATGCATTTTTCTTGGTTTTTTTTACAATACGTCTGAATGGAAAAAAGGTTTGATTTAAATTTCCATATAAACTCTTGAAAATATTGTAATAAGAAAAGATCATTATTTAAATATATAAATTCTAAATTATATTTTAAGCATTTTTAATAAATTTGGGAAATTAAAACAAACAGATAGTAAAAAATATCTCATGAATGGGAGCTAAATAAAGAATTTTTTTCGCGTAAAAAATATCTGATTGATTATACTAATGAAAATGAAGATTAAAGTATGTGATTTATGAAAGTAAAATTTAAAGTAGGAAAAATATTACAAAAAAAGATATACGCTATAAAATCTATAACAAACAAAAAGACGCATCAAGAATGAATTTTCCAATAGAGACATAAGATAGAAAAATAGAAAATGATTAAAATTTCAGAAAAATTGAATGATTTATTTCAGAGTTACATAGTTATAAAGTAAATAGCTCAATAAAGGATGACCCATCTCTAAAGAGGATGATCTAGAGAGGATGATCCATCTCTAGTCTAGTTACAAGCTGCCATGCGACGTGGCATAGAGCGATAAAGCGCTGTAATGGTCTCCAGCAGAATTTCTTGCCAAATTTGTTCCAGTTGTCGTGCTAGGTCTTTAATATTCCCTGTTAGATGCAGTAGTCTTTCTATCACATCCCAGACATGCTCTATTGGAGAGAGATCTGGCTGGTCAAAGAAGTGTTTGAAAAGCTGTAAGACAGTTAATATCAACATGTGCCGTATGTGGTCTGGCATTATCTTGCGTAAAAATAAGGCCAGGGAACTTCCAAAGGAGCGATAGAAAAACAGGTCACAGAATGTTGTCAAAGTACCTCTGTCCTGTAAATGTGTATCTAATGTCGACCAAAGTGGTTCGGCTATCAAGGGAAACGGCACCCCGGACCATAACTCCTGGTCGAGGGTCTATGTGGCGTTCAATATTGAAAGCAGGATCGGCACACTGTCCTGGGCGTCTCCAGACACTCTTCGATGATCTTCAGGACACAGTTGGAAACGGGATTCATCGCTAAACACTATAGGTCCCCAGTAACCATCATTCCATCCTGATCGAGCTAAGCACCACTGTAATCTGGATCGTCAGTGTGCAGGTGTGTGTGACAGACGGCGTAGTGGTCGACACGAGCATAGATTCGATCTATCAGCCGTCTGTGAATGGTCATGGTGGACACTCGTGTGTGTGTCGCACGTCTGATAGATGATAACGATGAATCAGGCGCAATGACAGCAGATCTGACAATCACTCTTTCCTCCCAAACTGCTGTAGCCCTAGGTTGACCGCCACCATCATGACGCTGAAATCTGCCATCGTCTACCCATTCTTGCCTACATCTTCTAATCGTTGCATCGCTTCGACTCATATGACGAGCAATTCTCTGATTTGTCCAACCTGCCTCATTCAATCCAATGTTACGATATTTTTCAAACTCTGACAGTTGCTCGTAATGAGCTACAATCCAGTGGCGAGACATTTATTCAGTCGTTGAAAGGTAATCGCAATGCAACAGAAAATTTGACAATTAGATTGAGAATCGCTTCTTATATACACCTGCTGAGTGGACAGTTCCGATGTGTTGTAGCTCCTGCTATTCATTCATTGTACACCAAATTTTAATTTGAATTTGCTCACATTTGCATGTTCGGCTTGATTCTCTTTGAATACGAAATTTTATTTTAATCGGGTAACTCCTTTTTGGTGCGTCTTTTTTTGTTTTAGTGTGTAATTAAGATGATTCATTGTTAACAAAATAAAACCTGAGGAATATTGCAAATTATGATAATTATATTGTTTTGCATGCATTTTAAATTGCCAAAAATGTAAGTATATTGTTTTTTATGTAATATAAATGAAAATTCTTATCAAAAAAATCAGAAATCTGAAACTTATAAACTATTTTTTTTCCCTTTTAAGTTTAAAATACAGTATTTTTGATTATTCTATTTCATAGAAAATGCTGGGTTGAAATTTTTCTCTCGATATGAATCTTAAGTTCTTCCAGAATTTCTCAATATCCAACGATATTGAGTTTTTTCTAAATGTTTACTTGTAATGATTACTATTTACAACAGACTATTTTAAAATTAAATTTACAATCTTTGAATAGAATTTTTCTTTTGAAAGTAAACTAACACACAGCATTTTAGTTCACATTATTTTTTTTATAATAATTAATTCCATATTGAACACTAAAATCATCTTTGCTTTTAGCTTGAAATTAATCGTTATTTAAAGTAAATGTTGTTATATAAGAGATGATTCAGTAGACTAATTCCAGATTACTAAGCAAATTATTTGTAATTTTAAAATAAATTTAATGCGACGTAAAATTTATGCCATGATATATAAGTTTGAGCTTAATCATTAAACATGGAGATTACTATAATAAAACACATAACAAATATTTTAGTATAAAATATATAATTAACAGTATCTTAATTATTGTTGTCGATATCTGTCTTAATGTACTAAAATTAAAATTTATAAATCTAGGATTAATTATATATATATATTTATATATAAGTTTATAAGATATTCCATAGAATATTATATAATCTATTTCTTTTTATTTTCTATCAGAAAGAAATATAATTTTCCCCTTTTAATTTCAAAAGCTTTTGCACTTACTTTAATCCAGCAGATAAGTACTTTTCCCCTTTTGTTCAATGTTGTGGCAAAAATGATATTGAAAGGCTATAGTTTAAGTTGACAATATTACAAAGGATTATTTAAAATACCTCATTTTTAGGGATAATTATTATTTCATTTGCGGGATTCTGATTCATTCGTCTTTTGAAATGATTCTTAATTTCCAAAAACCTTTTATCAAAAATTTCAAAATTAAAAGGAATTGTAAGAATTGAATTATTTCTTTTAAAATATTGGCTTAAATTCTGAAGCAAAATTATAACACTTAACTTAAATGTAGAGAGTTTCAAGTTAGAAAATATCTTCTGACATACTCTAACTCTTGATATAAATTTGGAATAAATACTTTACATATATTTACTACGTATTTAATACAGTTTTGTTGAAAAACATATTTAAGTCACCAGTTACAATATAGTTGAGTAATTAGAAATGAATTCATACTTGCTAAAATTTTGAATTTAAATTTCGTTCTTTGAAGTAAATTTTCTTAACTTCTGTTCTGAATCAAATTAGCTACCTTATTTAATCGTTCTCAAGCTGATCTACTTATCATACTAGACACTCATTACTTGCAATATGTAATTTATTTTGTATCATAGCTTTATATAAATTTAATTACACTTAATTATGTTATCCATTTTTAAAAGGTTTAATGTAAAATTTTGTAGTTTTATTCAATAAAATTTTACAACAAATTTCTGAATATTGGTGTCGGAAACAGGTAATTTAAAATTCGATATTAGTATTTAGCATACATTTATTTACGTAAGTTAAGATTTTAAGTTCCTCTGAAATTGTGGAAATCATACCATTTAAAAATATTAACTTTGTTCTCCTTTTTTTAATAACTTAAATACCATGTTTTTAAGAACTATTATGAATTAAAGAACATTTATTTGATTGCATAGTATTGAAGTATGTATTTTCTATACTTATACATATTTATAACACTTTTATCTCAAAGTTACTTCAAACATTTCTTTTTTTCTATTTGCGGAATTTATTGATATTTATTTGTTAAATGTCTTACTAATTGTTCTTTCAATTACTGATTAGTTAAATTTGAATTTCTTATTTGAACAGTTAACAATAAATGAAGAATTGTTTAGTTCTAAATTACAGATTTTGAACACAATAGCATTTTCGAAATTTTGGTCATCCAAATACTGTATGTGAACATACAATACTTTCCATAAGAGCGAAATAAGTAATTCAATGCTCATTTATAATTAGTTTTTAGTATATCTGTTTTTCAGAATGATTTCATACGATAAAATATTACAGTTAGTAACACATATTTTTTGAAAATAGTTATTAGGGTGTGACTAAAAGGAATGTTTTTATTTTAAAATTTTAATAAAGGAAAATCTGTTAATAATCCTTGTATCCAATTATTGATGCAAAATTTAATCACACAACATGTTTCCTTTAGTAAAATCCATTGGTAACTAACATAAATACATGATACAAAGAAGTACAATTGATTTAATGATGATATTTTCATTTTCTTTCATTTTTGAAAAGAGAAAACACCAACTATATATCCCATTATCTCACATAACAGTGAAAAATAGAACAATATCACTTAATAAAGAATAATAATAAACTCAGAAGTCAAACATGAGTAAATAATAGAGAATATAAAATGATCACGTTAAAAGTTTTGAAATAAATAACCGTATCAATGTTTATAATCATTTTGATTTCAAAATTAATTTTCAAAGTTTCGAAGAAAAGTATGTGATGTGCATAAGAATGGGATTCAATGAGTAGCATCTGTCGAGTACTTTGAACAGTAGATACCACTTTCAATGAGGTAGAACTTAATTAAAGCTATTTGCAGCTCGAAAATAAACGAAGGCAGTAAGAATTGTTAGATGTCTTTGTTCTGTAAGTGTGTTTATCTTTCCCTAGTTCAATAACGATCTAATTCGGTTGGGCAAGATGCCCAACCTAATGTTTCTTTTTTTTTATTAATCATTAAGAACCAAATGCAAATTGGCTCTTTTGTGAATAAAAGTAGTGGCCATAGTTGCCGAGTGGTTATGGCCAGTGTTGTTTCAATCCTGTCATGGACACGAGTCTAGATGCTCCTAAAATCATACCGTGTAGAGAGAGTAATTCATGTTAAACATGCCTAGGTACAATTTATCCTATTGGCTGTTATAAAAGTTTGGAAGTGGGATGCAAGCTTCGGTGTTATCCTCATCCATTGATTGAGGTTCAGAATTAGTAAGTCTGCCAACAATATTCTTCATGTTGCTTCTTATTGCAAAGTTAATGAAGCAACACATCATCATGTTAACAAAAGCATATATAATATTGGTGCTTTTGCTATTGAAAAAGAACTATTTTAAGAATCCTTCATCATGAATTTAAAAAAAAAAACGTTTTAAGAAAGGATGCGAACATGTTACAAGCGAATATCTTTTCATTCAGAAATTTATAAGATTCCAGTACTTAATTGAAGAAAAGCATAAAAAAGGATATGTGGAAATAATATTAGCTCCTGAATCAACTTATAAAGGTAAAAAATAGGCATGTTTACTTTCTGGAAAACATATTTAATAAATGGCTACTACAAACTAAAAGGCTGGCAGTTTTCTCATAGTATTTACTGAGATTTGGTTCAGCTTTGCTATTCAATATTTGTCAGTAAGATGTATATACCCAAATATCTGGTTTAAATAATTTATGCTAAAATTGATTCGATTTATCAGGGATACTTGCTTTAACATGTAACATGAAATGCAACATAATAAATGTTTTCAAGAAACAATTCCCTTGTGCAATAATGAGGCTTTAATTTTGCTGATTTTATAATTGAAATTGATAAATACTCTCTATAAAGTACATCTAAATACAGTCCTTTGAAATCGCTAAATAATACATTTAATGGATACCTAATTTGACATAAAATTTCGATAAAAAATTGGTACATATTGAGATTTATTAATATTACAGTCCTGAAATCTAGTCGTCTAATCTCAGTTAAAATTTGAAAAAAGGGTGAATTGAAATGAACATTAATTTTTATGAGTTTAATTCTTATTAGAAAAAAATTTACTGAAGGCATTATTAAAACTGGTAAATCTTAAGGGATGACCAGTGAACGTTTTAATTTAACTTTGATAAATGATATCTTAAGCTATATCTTTAGCTATTGTATGTACTCGCGCAAATAAAGCATATAAATATTTTTTCTACTGATCGTACTTGAAAATTAAGCAAATTGGGCATATGAAATATTGTTTACTTTTTTAAGTTGAACAAAAAAATTTTCGAATGCCGAAGAATATTTATCAAGATATATAACAATTCATTTATTAGTAATGCCTTTTTATTAATATTGAATCAAATGTAAAATTACATTTTGAAATAGACTTTTTTTAAACGAAAGGACGTTCTATTATATTCAATTCAATATGTGATAAATACATATTCATTCGCAAGTATTAAATAAAAATATTATTCCCACCATTCTTTTGCAAAAGAATATAAATAAATAAAACTGATAACTTACAAGCAAAATTAACCTTATTTAAGGAATTATATCATTATGCTTATATTTTTCACTTATCC
This sequence comes from Nephila pilipes, assembly GCA_019974015.1. Lineage (NCBI taxonomy): Eukaryota > Metazoa > Arthropoda > Arachnida > Araneae > Nephilidae > Nephila > Nephila pilipes. The sequence continues at coordinate 5,256 of BMAW01122954.1, read as the reverse complement.
GCTTAACATTTAAATATAAAGTCAAGTGTAGATAGACAAAGTTATATCTTCTACTTTATTTATTTAGGAAAGCATGTAAATAGATTATATAAGTTTAGAATATATATCATTTTAATATTTTGATTAGATTCTCTGTGATACTTGTTTATCTGCTAACGTCTCTTCCCCCCATACTTTTAAATAATTTATTAAAAACTTAGCTTGCAGACAATTTTCAATTGTTAGTTGATATTTATTTAATAAAAGGCAATTCAAAAGCTTGTAGTAAATAAATGTGTCGTTTCATTCTAAAGTAATGTAGTGTTTCTCCATAATAATAATGTATTATTTAGTTTGCTTATAAATTTATTGTGTACGATCATCCAAAGTTGGGTTACCATTGATAACTTCCGCAGTCAATATCTTGTTGAATAAAGCTATCATAATTATTTCATAAAGTTTATTTCACAGTTAACAGTGCTAAGTATTCATATTACGAATTATCTAAAAAATAATAATTTCTAAAAAAAATGGAATACTATTACACCACATTCTAACTTTCTAAAATACTTTCAACTACAAGTGAAGTAATCCATATTTAAAAATTCATTCGAATCCGATACTTATGTTCAGGTATTTTCAAAACAAAGTTCCTGGAAGTTATGCACTAGATTAATTTGAGTGATCGATTCATAACATTTTCCCTACTTTAATATTGCGATGAGTAAATGGATCTGTAATTAAAAATTATGTAATGCTATTTATAGCTCTTAAAGGGCACCGTTTTCCTATCAATAGTTTGTCAGTGAATGTTTCAAAGTTTTCTAAGATGTTGAAAGAAATTGTGTTCACTTTCGAATATTCAAACTTCGTGACATTCATAAATCAAACATAAAAAATTTGATACGTTATAGCTTCCAATTTTCATTACTGTATTTAATAACTTATTTTTCAATAATAATATTATTTTTAAATTCCTTAAAAACTTATTTGAAAAAGGCTTAGTAAAAGGTTTTGCTTCATGCGTTTCAGAAATTCAGTAAACATCGGGGAATCATTTTTACATTTACCAAAACTCAGAATATTTCAAGCAGCATCTTACAACATTTTTGCTTATTTTGCCAAGAAAATGACAATGACATCGATAATGAAAAAGTCTTTCCTTTCTCAGAAGTGATTTAATTATGTTAATTAATTTAGTTGACTAATCACAAAAACGATTATATGACTCACTTTCAGATTTTAAAAATGATTTCAATTACATCAAACTGCGACGACAGTTCTGAAAAAGAATAAAATTATATTATTTTTTTCATTACCATTCATAAACTTCTAAAAACGATTATTCTATTGATCAAAATAATATGAATTGCGGAATACCATTGCTTTATTTCTAAAATGCTCGATCTATACACTGACTTAATATTTTGATAAATATTAAAGTTTGGTTTCTTAATATATTAGTACAAATTTCGTATTCTTAATAGAAGTAGTTAACTTTAAGAGGATATACGTTGCAGAATTCAATGAAGAGTTAGAATAATAATGCATTTCATAATTTTTAAAATCATAAAACTATCACAAAATATTTTCAACCAATTTCTTTTGTTAAAAAACATTAGGTTGGAATAAGAAAAGTATTACTGGTGAAAAATATTTGATATTATTATGTAAAGTATTATTAATAAGTCTGAAATAAAAATTTACTTCAAGTAGAAAACGTAAGTTTAAAGTTAAATGCAGGACATAAAATTGTGCTTCAACTGTGTCTTGAATCTCAGGTATACATTTCAGTAGTTAATATTATTTATTTTAGAAGTCATGAAATAAGCAGTATAATTTCGTGATATGTATTTAGAATATTTTGGTATTGCTTAAATTACCATTTATGCTAAAATGAAGCATTTAGTTAAGTGTATTCAATTAATAAATTTTTTCATAGATAATTGTTTTAGGTTAAAAATTTGAAATCCTCTTAGTGACTTTTCTTTCGCTATATTTTTTCTTTCGATTAAAACTTAAACTTTCTACACGATCAGTTTGGAATATTTCATTTTCAAGGTGTTTTTAAAACTAAAAATGAAGTAAGAAAAAAACATATTTAATTTAATTTTCTGAGAATTCATGTAAAATGAAACTATGGAAAATACCAAAACAAAAAGAATATACTTAAAATTTGAAAATAATTTAAAAGTTTTTTTTACATAAATTTTCTTTAGTTTTTAAAATATATTTTTAAAAATGTTAAAAGGTGCTTGAGGATAATACTGCTAATCTTGGTAATACAGATGTTTTGCGGATTCAGTATTAGTTCAGATGGTTCAACAACATTGAAAAAATAAGTTAAAATGAAGATTCGACAGACCACCGGGAGAAATTTGTCGAGTGCTCTTTACTGTAGATTATATTATCATTTTTTGCTTGATTTGACAGAGCAATCTTTGTTATTTAGATCTGGTATGTTTACCTTTTTGATGATTAGATTATTTATCGTTGAAGTATAACGAAATGTTGATTCTGTTGAGCTTTTAATGCTTTTCAATAATATGTGATGCATTTCTTATTCAAAATGTGTAAGATTCATGTATGAATGACAGTGGTTTCGAAAATCTATATCTATAAAAGGATATTTATGCCTATATTACCTTCAACCTTCACTACTGTTTGTAATAATTGCTGATAATAATGAGGAACAGTTGCAAACATTGTCGATTTTAAGTTTTGTCTTGCTCAACCCTAAAAGATAGCAATTTCCTCATGCAGTGTGGAAATTAATAAAATTTTCTGCTGTTGTTTTAAAAAAGTGTTGATTACTAAATGGAAAATATTATCTGAGTGAGTGAATAAGTGATATGTAGTTATTTTGATTCAAGATCCAAATCCTGCTGAACAGCGTAAACTGTATTTAAAAATATGGTGAATGTTTTTAGAACCACACATTAAGATTGAATTAATGTAAAATATCGAAGAATCATCAGAGAGCAATTTCGACGATGTCTCCTCCGGAACATTGACCTCAGGACCTGAAAAAAAGGGAAAACTTACAAAGGAAATTAAATAATACTATTAAGATACCATGTCTGTGAACGAGATTTTGCAATTCTGAAGTAAGAAATTTTGATTATATATCGGACAGGCGGATATTTCATAAATATATTTTTGATTAAATACAAATTCCAAACAAAACATTTATTATACAGACTTGTTTGACATCACTCATATTGATTATCACTATGATAAATCAAATCATTTACGCAAAGTATAATATATTTACGCTACTACTTTTGGCATTCTTTGATGATGTCAGCATCCTATCTCTTTAATATAATTCTTCGAGGAATCAGCACCATTAATTTGGATATAGGGTCTCGCTTGGCACGTAACGCCTTCTATTCTCTCTAGTTTCAGTGCACCATAATAGCTCTTTGCGAGTTGTGAAGCAGATGATGTTTTGATATATATATGTGCTCGGTTAGGGGACAGTATATTCAAATTATATCAAATCATATGCTGTTTTATGGAACACGTCAAAGCCCTTTTTTCACATGCTCAGATTACGAAATTTGACACATCTATGTCATTTTTATAAGAAATTTGGTTGATTTCTAAATATGAATATTTTGAATTTATGTCAACATATTGGAGTATTTAATTTTCATTTTTAGAATTCATCTAAATTTCATTCAGAAATTTCAATCAGAAGTAAAGTTCTGATAATTTACTTAATGTTTGTTATTTTAATATAAATAGCTCTTTAAAATTTTGTAGAGATATTTTTAGGAAATTATTATGGATAAAGTTTTTCAAATTTATTATTAATGTACTTAATTTTTTAAGTACTCCAACTTGAAAATTATATATATAATATATATATAACAAGAAAATTACAAAATTTTGCAATTAGATGTTTTTAAGTTCCTGTAGAGAGTTCATAGACATCTAAAAGCAAATCGTATGAGAAAAACTCTTATTTTTAACAACTGAAGTGTCGAAATTAATTTTACTTAAGTGAAACAATAGAAAGAAGTTAGATAAAAAAATATAATTTATAGAATAAATAAAAGTCTTATGATACGTCTTTCATTTATATTATAGTTCCAGTAAAGAAAATTTGACAATTGATTCAAATTAAAAAAGAAATTAAAATTAAATAACAATTAGTATAACACAATAAAATTCATTTTTTAATTTCAATGCGAAAATTTTAAAGCAAATTTTAACTTTTTTTGTTTATTAACAAATTTTAATAAGTTTCATTGTTAATAAATATAAAGTTCTGTTTCGTAATTTAAACTTCTTGTGCATTGTTAGTTTGTTAATTAAATAATAAAGTATGTTAAATATTTTAAGGAAAAGGATTGAATGTTTTTTTACCTTTTTAAATTCAGTTAATTTTCTAAAACAGTCACGTTTAGCTTAAAAAACACTAAAAGAAATTTTGAATACTTTCTGAGAATTTACTTGTATCTTAACAAAAGTATATAAAATGTCCTGTTATATTGAATGAATCGCTAGAAAAGAAATGTAATCTTTTCTTGAAGTTCTTCTGATTTAAAATAAAAAAGTAAAAATCATAACAAGAAGCAAAAATGTTTTTATACGCTGTTAAATGTTTTTAACATAATTTGTAAGAAAATTGTTTTTCGAGAGATTTCTTAAGAATTAAGATTTTATTTAAGAACTGGAAACTAAGAATTCAAAACAACATCAGGTTACAGCATAAAAATAAAATTCAGAAGACAATCCAAAGTGTATACGTTAACGTATTTACTTTAGATGCTCAAAGCGTCTGAAGTTGCAAAGTTGAAATGGTGTTTGAAGAATTTTTAAATTGGTAAATCATTCGCTTATATTCTAGGGTTAAAATATAATTAAAGATTTGAGCTGAATTTTAGAAGAACATATCTTTTTAATAAACAAATTTAATACTACCTAGTTCCTTTTTTTGTTCTTTGAAAACATCTATCGTAATTTTTAAAAAATAATAAAATGCATTATGATAAGTTTAAAAAGCCTGTTCCATATTAAAAAAGAATGAGGTATTTAAAGAAACTGTTTCAAGGTACAATAATATTCATATAAATTCCAGAGTTAATATTTTTTCTTATTTCTATTTTTTTTTTCAGTAACTATTCTAAAACTAAATTCAAAACATTAATGCTAAAGCTAAAACAAATCAAGTGTATTTCCAAATTCAAATAACTAAAATTTATTGAGTCCTAGCATTTGTTTGTTTGATAAATTATGCGAGGAAATATATATATATATATATATATA
>BMAW01122952.1:51016-65865 GCA_019974015.1 Nephila pilipes | reverse complement strand
CCACTCTTATCATTTTGTTGATCCAGAAACGAAATGTAATACCATTGAGAGTATATGGCGTCATATTAAGGCTTCTTTGCCTACATATAATAGAAAATGCGATTTAAAATTTTATTTAGGTGAATTTTTGTTCCGGGCTTCTTGCGAGGAAAAGAGAATTGATACCTTCAATACATTCTTAGAATTATTTAGGAAGCTGGATTGGACCAGCTTTACATATGCTGATTAATTTCTTGGAATACTTAAATAGTTTTACAAAATTAAGTCACTTTTAATATTATAATTAATTTTGACAACTGTCGCCTTTAATATAATTAAATTTTTGCTTTTTATTTTATTTCATAATTAAGTCTGGTTTTATTATGTGCTTGTGGTAATGATGATAAAATGAACTGCATGTTCATAACAATCTGAACCACATAATAATAAACAATTTTTTTACTTTACATTTAGTTTTTTTTCCCACAGTTAATTTTAATACAGCATATTCTTAACCTATCAACACACGTCAGCGGCTTTGTTTGAAAAGGAGTTAATTTGTAAGTAACTTTTCTTACAAGTTCATGAAAGATTGGTGTAAAGGAATTTCTCATTGGAATACTGTCATCTCAAACCATTTTTTGCCTTGGAAAACAAGACGAGATTATTCTCTTTTCGGCTTCAGCGATTCGTCCCAAAATGATCACTTTCAACTATTCAACCGAAGGTAGCACAGTATAGATATAAAAAAAAAGAACTTGAAATGTAAGGAACTATTGTTCAAGCAATTAATATCTGTGTGGTATGATTAAAATACAGGTACGTGGTTTTTTAAGCTTAAAAATACTACTTAAATTATTTGCTTTCATTTGCAGAATTCTTTTGAAAGATTCTGTGATAACTTTAGTCATATCTTAATCTAAAAGTTTCAATACAAAAAAATACCAAGATTGAAATTTTAATAGATTGTATGGCGAAATTTGTAGTTCGAATAAATTTTTATAAAACATTTGATAAACTTCTTAAATGAAATGGTTAAAATAAATATTTCTGTTTAAGTTTTTATTAAATATCATCTGAATGTATTTTTTATATCGACAATAGTTAAAATTACAAATTTTCTATTCATTTTCAGAATAAGTTTTCACTATTAAAGGTTATTAGGAATGTATTTGTACTTTATCACTTTATTAATACTTTATCACATCTTGATATAAAATACTTTTAAAGAAAATTCCTTACATTTATATAATTCTCCTAATTAATAATTTATGCAATAATGTTCTTTAATTTTTGGAATGTATGACTTTCTTTTTAATCATAATTCATTGTTTTGTTTGATAAGCATAATAACAAAGATACACACACACATATATATATATATATATTTCGTATAGTTACAAACATATATTTTCTGAGAACTGTGATATTACAAATATTATGCAAGACAATACAATATAGAAACTTAAAAATCTTTTACATATCTTTTTTTCTGGATATCATTTCCATTAAAATTGTTTACTCAATATTTTCTTAGACATGATTTCACATTTGGAATTAAAAAGTATCTTATAATTAAAAATATATCCTATCTTCAGATTAAGTTTTTAAAAATGTAAACATTGTTACAAGATTTCAGTGAAAATAAATTTTTGAATGTCTTGTTTTCCGGAAAATTAACGATTTTGGATCTTTTGTTTACATCCTTCTAATGCAGCATATTAGGCCTAACATGGCAACCATTCAACTCGCTATTTGGCGAGAAACGACTGGTCGAAAAAACAAAACAAATGGTGGCTTTCGGGCATATAGGGAAGTTGTTCCGATACATTTTAGCAAACCATATTTGTTTTTGAGCTCCAATTTTTCAAAATACGTAGCCAGTATATAAAGGGAACTTTTACAATCCTTATATCTGTAATAAATTTTCGAGTGTGTTGATTTTCCATTTTTTGTTTTATTTTAAATACATGTAATGTTTTATGTTTGATAAAGGTATACGCTCAAATCTGATACAAACATACACATTTCAAAACGAGTACTTCTGGGTATACATTTTTGAGTATTTCTTTTTTCTCCGTCTGTGTCTTGCCAAAAACATCCTGCCTTTAGTAGGGTATATGAACTCCCCTGACTGCTATGCAGGCTTCACATCCCCATACTGAGAATGAGATTGTTCATGAGTTGTTGAGTCATTGCAGCCCATTCGTCTAGTACCGCCAATTGCAGCTTCGGAATCTATACTATTGATATTTACTTTAATATAACCAGCTACCAAGCGTCTCCCTAGAAAATCCCATACATGCTGGAAGGGAATTAGACCCGGAGACACTGCCAGCCAATCTATGTGATCAATATCCTCACCTGGGAGCATTATAATTGGCCAGTCACGCTGCGACACTGTCGCTTTTCATCTAGCTGCGCTGGTGCTACCGTACCTCACTGTAGTTATCTCCTGATTAGTCTTTCAGTTCGATCAGCCTCTTTGTTCCACGGATATGCTAATTTTCGACTTCGTCCTTAATTTTTGGACACCAGTGTATTCATATACACCTTACAATACGCCCATAGGCCTCACGATTGTATAAAAATATTATGAATAATCAATTTGATTTTAAAGAAATTGATAAATAAGATGAAGTTGGTTGATTATAAATTGATAATTAATTACATGTAACTAATTTACGCTCTATAAGTTTATGTATTACATGTATTTACGTTTGTTCGTATTTTTATGTAGGTTTATAAATAATTGCTTCTGTTTTGCTTAAAAACATACGTAGATTTATTATACCTTTTCGATGACTGATAATCGACTCTTGCTTTGTATTATATTCCATCATTAATTTGGAAAGTAATTTTAATTTTGGAAAAAATATGCTTAAAATCAAAATTTTAATTATAAATTACATTTGCATTAACAGAACGAGCACTGAAAAAAAAACCAGATCATTTAAATTAAAGCTGAATTTAAAATAAGAAAAAAATTGTTTAGTTGAAGACATTGCTTCTGATTTATTTTTCGATATGCATTCTTCGGTTACGTTGCTTTTTGAAAAATGTTCCTTCTAAAATCAAACATTTTTTTTAAATGTTGCTTAAAACTTACTTTTAAAAATAACATTTAAATTATACAAAGAAAATAGCTTAGATTAATAACATAATATTAATTATCAATCCACCTGATAGAAATCTTTTAACTTCAGCATTAAGTAATCTTTTATATTTAGCAGACGAAGGAAATGAATTAAAACTAATTCGAAGATAATAAATAATGACCAAGTGTAAGAAAGTAATTTAGCATAACTTCGCCAAATATAATATGTATTCATGCGGGGAGGGGGTAACCCAGAATTTGAATTTATTTTACTCTCGCTAGCAATGAAAAGAAATAGGCTCAATGAATTTTTTAGTACAAAATGTGGTGCGATTGGCGCTAACATATATTACTGTATTACTCTAGAGTTAAAAACCGAATGGGAAGTGTATGTCACTGGAAAAAAAAAAAAAAAAAAACAAGGATAACAAGTCTTTGAAAGAAAAACTTGGCTTTGTAAATAGTCTTGCTCCGAAAAAATAATCCTGCAGGACGTGACCGATCTTTAACACACGGTTTTTCTTTCTATAAAACAGAAAAAAGCTACTTTTGAAACTAACTTTAATATGGTTAGGGGCAATGTGGTTAGGTGCAAAAGCATTTTCAGACCATACATTTTTAGACATTTCTGAGCCTTTAATCCATTTGAAACAGCACTGTAGACATCTTAGCCGCTAGTTGATGAAGCACTCATTTTGAATTGAATAACTTACCTATTAAATCACAATTTAGGAACTGAACACAACAGAAAGACAGTTTCAAGGCTTAAACTAGAATGCGCAGGTGCACCAAAAATGTTCAAGAAAAGGAATTGAAATCGAGCTTAAGAGCATAATAAACGTAGACGCCTCACTCAATTGCTGCCGTTCGCAGATAATGCCCAAACGCACTCATATGTGGATTGTACTGTTGAAAATGGGGGAAAGGAAGCCTAAGAAAGGTTTACGAAAATTCGGCCTGAAAACACTTTAGTATATTGAAACATTTGTCCCTAACAGCGTTCATTTGGCTGTCTGAAGGAACAATTTGAGTCATCTGCAGCCAAATTCGGTTAACCATTACCGAAATTCTTAACATATTATGATGAGTTTTGAAAGCAATAAAATAAGTTTATATATATATATATATCTATATACTAAATGATGACGTAATGATGAATGTACTTTTTGGGAGTTTTCTTGGAAAATGTGATAAACGAAACCGAGGCTGATTAAACTCTCGAGAAAAAAAGTTTTCTGAAATGATATTTTCAGCTCGAATTATACTTCACAAACAAAGATTAAAGCAGCAATCTATCAGGTGAGCTTGAGTTTTTAAACACGTATATAACTCAAAATATTGACCATATATTTAAAGTTGAAAGGCTTGTCTCATTCATTAAGTAGATGACCAAAAAAACATCTTGAAAAACTACAGTTATTTATAAATTCGAAAAAAAATCTCTCTAGTTTTTGAATAATGAATGACATGAATTGGTTTCAAATTTTGAATATTTCCTTGATTTATCGTATAAATGACACATCTAAATTACACATAATTTATTCTTTCATTGATTTTTTTAAATTTCTTTAAATATTAATACACTTTAAAAGCTTGATTACAATTCAAAAACTTAGCATAAAAATATTTTCCAATACTTAAGCCTTTAATATTTAGTTATTTTTCTAAATTTTTTTACCAATAAGGTGTTGAAAACTTTATTGTATTTCTTAAAATACATTTCATCCCCTCCTTCTCTTGCCCGGACGACGGTCAACGAATGTCACCGAAGAGTAGATGCAGAGTGAAGTGGATTTCTTTCCTCCCTAACTGCAGAGGAACGGTAGAACTTGAGAGAGAATTAGAGACGATTTTCGAGTTACGAGACAAGGATGCGTCAAACTTATTTTTAAATAATGTGTTTCATTGTATTAATTTCATTCTGGTATTAGGATTCATAATATCCTATTTGATTTCAATTAGTATTTATTAATTTATTAATTTTGGAATATATTTCCTACCTAGTTAATTAGGTTCATATTCCAATCCCATATTAATTTTGGATTATATTCTTCAAAATGTATGTAATAGAAAAATTAATAAGAATCTTCGTATAATATTATTTTAGATAATATTCCATAAGCTCATTGCGGATTATATATATATATATATATATATATGTTCCATGTCCCCATCATGTTCCATATGCTTCTACAAGATTTTTTGTAACGATAGCTTCCTTCAACTTAGTATTTATCTCGTAATATGAAAAATTGCCTCTGATTTAAAAATTCCTTTATTAATTTCTTTTCACAAGTCTTAAATACATAATTTGTCATCTGTATATTATTGTGTTACCTAGTTTCTTCTAACTGTTTAATAATCTGTGTTCAGGATAATTTTAGAAATTCAAGATTTCCAATTAATATTTCCATATCCCTTTAAAATTGAACTATCATAAGCTGTTGAAATATTTGTTCAATATATTTATTTACTTTTACTGTAAACTTGAAGACTTTCAATGTTGCTTATTAATAGAAAGTAACACTGTGATAAATCCATCAACTTATTAAATCCTTTCAAGCATCAAAGACATCAGTATAATATCTATAACTTTCAAAGCTTGCATGAGCTATATATTAGCTAGTGAATAGTATTCTAGAAAGATATTTTATTCTTCTTGATAGCTTATCAAGAAGAATAAAATCAGCTTATTTTTCCTTTATACATACTCCCTTATAAATTCTACATTTCTATCAAATAATGAGGAAGTACGTCGATTTTAGTTGAAATAAGATAAAATTCATTTAAAAAGAATACTTTATTTTTTAATATATATATTTATATATATATGATTTTGAAGACCTTTTTAACTCAATAGATATTCAAGATTTAATTAAAGTTCTTGCAATTTTATACAATAAATATCATTTTAATCAAACAATAAAACGTGAAAAATTCAATACTCTTATTAAACTAGTATTACAAAAGAATTTTATAGTTTTCAGTCAAAATCTCTGTAAGCAAATTCAAAGTCTCCCTCAAGGAGGTCCAGATAGTGTATGGCCAATTTTTATTTACATTTTTATGAATTACAACAGATTGATAATGATTCTTACTTTCTTTATCGTTACATAGATGATTTAATTATTTTAGGTAAAACTGAGGAATTCAAACCAAATGTTTCGTTTTACCCTAATTATCTCAAATTATTAAAAACTAATCTTAATTCTAATACAGTAAAATTTCTAGATCTTGATTTGCAAATTGTTGACAATAGACTAATTAGTAATATTTATGATAAAAGATAAAGATTCGAATTCCGTGTAATCAAAATTCCTTTTTGGAACAGTAATCCGCACAGATCTATTTATAGGAATATTTATTAAATTTTTTATTACGTATAACAAATTAACCACACATAAAATAGACAAGTTTAATAACATTAAAAAATTATACAGCAACTGTTTAGATCATGATTATCCAATAAACTTTTTAAAAATTTATATACATCACAAATATATTAAACATCTTTGCGAATCGTGATCCATTTTCAAATCCACCACACAACAATATTTCCACAAAATCGGCTTGTTAGTGGTATAGCCGTGAAGAATTTATTTATTTATTTACTTTCACACAGCTTACATTTTTACTCACTATCTGGGCCATTATATTCCTTTACCATACAACTTATTACCAGCCAATAATTTGCATCCTTTTACACTTTATTACCAACCAAACAATGATTTAAATCTTTTTTTCAATTTATATGGTGATGACGTGTTATATTTTTTTCATTTTGAGTATCTGATATCCATCTTGAAGCTTAAAGAATATTCCGTCTTTCTACTCACATATTTGAATATTCATTTCTTTGAATTTTTGTAAGTAGTTTTTATATTTTGATTTGTTGATAATTTTTGTAATTATAGATTATATTTTTGTAGGTTTTATTGCATAACTTTTTTGCATCTTTTAATCATTGAACTCTTTTGTAATTTGGATTTCCCAATTCAGTCTACCAAGTCTCAAAGGGCGAAGGTTGGTACCATTAAACTAGTTTAACCCCGCTATTTCGGTCCTCAGCCCGAAATTGCTTTTTGACTTGCTGGGTTCCATATTTTCATTTATTTTTTATTCTTTCATTTTTACATTTCTTTCTGGATTTTTGTCTTTATAAATATGTTAAATTATTCTTTCATAAATTTTCAGTATATATATATATATATATATATATATGTAAGTCTTTTCCTCTTCACATTTTAATTTCTTCTTAATCAACCATTTTTCATATCTTTTTCCTTTTTTTTCAAAACGTCCAAATCGCATTTTCACTTTATTGAGCGCAGTATAATCATATCTGTTTCTTTTCCCTTTAAACTTATTTCTTCTCAAGTGCCCTACGATCTCAACAGGTTATCTTTTGAAAGGAATTCATTTTAAGTAAGTCTACCATTTTAGTTGCATCGATTGAAATATGCACAATAATTTTGCACACCAGAAAATAAATGATCCAATTCAGTTTATGAATTCGCGAAACCACTTTTGTGTAATCTCCGAGCTGTATTAATGGGAGAGGTGGGAGTCAAATGAGAAAATCATACACACAGGCTTGGTTAAGAATTCATTTTCATTTCCAGCAAACAAGTTTTCCTCTTCAGCTGTTTTTATATCCAGACCTTTGATTCTTTCTGAGGAAACGCCACGTGACAACAAAACCCTCCTTTTTATTTATTTACTTCACAACTCATCTCTCTTCGTTCACTTTTATTAATCAAAGAGAAAATTTGGGAAATGATTTTCCAGTTCTTATACAAATTGCAATTTCCGAAGAAATTAATATAAATGCGTAAAAAGGTGGACACACACAATACAAAACATTTTTAAAATTATATGTTATATGATACCAATAATTTTTTTCCTGGGATCCATTCCATTATTTGCGCCGATATGTCTTAAAGTGTTATTGACCTTAATGTTATATTGCATGCTTTTATATTGCGGTGTGTATTATACTCCTGGTCCCTATTATATTGCGTAATTACATTCTACTACAACATTTTAAAATTAATTTGTATGATAGTATTATTTATAAAAGACAATTCTTAAGCTGTTTGCAGATTTACTGTTTTCAAAAACTTCATGTATTTTTCCTCGAATATAGTTAAAGACAGAGCTCCGAATCAGTTTAATCTTACTCGTCTTTAAATATAGATTTCAGTTAGAAGTTTGGAAAAAAATGTTTTGTATCATGTCTTACTAAATCATGCAGCAACTTTTGTACAAATATAAGATCGATGTTTCTAGCTTGTTAGTTCAGAATTCAAACTTTGTATACCTGATGTTATATTCATTTATGACTAGAGCTCTGACTCAATAATAAATTCATTTTTCTGCATCCGGTAATATTACATTTTGCAAAAATCAATCAATAAAATATCCATGTATGCGTTTGAATATTTTTTCTCATTTAAAACATATCCAAAATGGTGATAGCAAACTTATGTATCGTTGAAGGACGTTTCATTTCTCTTATGTAAATCCGACAAGATTGGAAACTGGCTGAATTCGTTGCGACTAAAATTCGGTTAACATTAAGTGAGTTTGCTAAGAAATGCAGAAAGAACAGATTGCGTTATCATCAAATTTAGATCTTCGCATGGAAACTATTAATTTATTTCAATGAATTTTGCGAATAAATCAGCCATGTGAGCGATATCGATCTTAAATTATAAGAACCTCTCTCCCAGAGCTATACATCCTTCTCTTCGTGTCAAAAGGCAGTCTTTTTGAAGGCACCTTTGGAGCGAACCTCGATGTGTACAAGCAAGTAATGATTTCTTCATCGTTGCCTATACACAGCTGCTCACAGAATGGATCATTGAGAACATTACTGCGAAGTTTGGGAGCAGCAGGAACCATTTTGCAACTAAATGCCGTTTGTCAATCACCCAGTGAATAACTAAAATACCTGATTTCTCTCTTCAAAAGGGCAATGACGACATTGCAAGAGTTCCATCAGGGGCAATAGATATAAGTTGTAAGATAAATATTTTTCTCTATATAAAATAATTTTGACAGAATTAAAAATGAAATCACTCTTAGTATCTGGTACAAAGCATCTTACAAAAAGCATCTCTTGAATAATTTTTCCTTTCTTCACAAACAGTAAGACTTCATGATATCGCAAGCTTGATTCATCAACTTGAAGAGAGAATTCGTTGGGTATCGAAAGTTTGCATAAGGAAATTTCAACATCTTCAGCCATCTCATAAATACGTCGTCTTACTGTATTGTTGCTTAATGGTATATTTTTGACAACATTGGACGCAGTTGGATTGTGTGAACCGATATTTAAAACTTCCTTGACAGCCAGCAATATCAATTCTCCGCCGATGGTATGAGCTTCCTCACATTCAGCTATTAATTTTGATATATCTTAAGACGTTATAAAACACTCGTCACGTTTATGAGATGAGCTAATAAGTCCGAGACCGATGGTACCTGCAGACACTTGTCTCTGATGTTCAAGAAAAACGACACATATTTATTAAGTTTCAGATGTTGTTGCAAACGAGATAGTTTCTTTGCCTCGTTAGATAATATTATGTTACAAAGTAAACGTATGAGTAGTTACAAATTCGATGGCTATAGAACAAATTATTAATGCACATAAATACAAACTTTAAGTACGTGGCACTGTATTCATGACACTTCTTTTTGTTAACCGATAACATTTTGGGTAAGAAAATAATTCGTTGAGGGAAATATAAGTATTTCTCCATATTAATACATAATTTACAATAAAAAGGAATAATATGCACATGTACCTAGTCGACTGACCAAATAAAGAATGGAAATAAATCAGAACTTGAGGAATAAATAGAAATGAAGCAAACAAAAACCAACGCAAGACAACGCTCAAACATTCATACTGAAAGGATAAAGGGATAATCACCAAACGGCTTGAATGAGCCAATGAAAACAGATGACATGCACTGTGTTGATAGGTTTTGGGCCTTGAGTTCTTCAAGGTCATCCAGCAAAGAAATATTTTATCCCAAAGACGATATAAGATTTAGCATTTGCATCCGATAAATTCATCTCCCCATTTTCAGAATTGCACGAGGGGAGTTTCACTATATTTCTTCACAATAGGGATGTCGTTTGTGTCGCAAAGAAAAAACTATGATAGATTACCGATAAACAAAATACCAAATTCCTGTTGTTTTTTTTCCTTCTTTTGTGCATTCGAAACACAACTTTGGCATTGAAGATAAAGAAGACTTAGGAAATCTTTAGGATGAAATTTACTGATGCAAGTTCGTCGTATAATTTCGTTTTATTACTGGCTCAAAAGATGTACATTGAATAATAGACTTAATAAATTAAATTACGAGTTTTAGAATTAAAGTTTTCAATGCCAATATATGTTCAAAATACCATTAGACTATCAAAAACATGACCACCGCCCCCATACTGTCCAAAATAAGTTTACCACCTCTCAACATCCTTAGAGAGAGAAATATAAACAGAATTACATCGTCTGATTCCAATTTAGGTAGTGATAAATGCAGTGACCTAGTTAAAAAAATTACCGCCACGTGGTAGTGAACATATTTATTAATATTTTGAAAAAAAAAAAACTTTCTTTTTCCAGATTAAGCTAACAAATGCTTCACAAGTCTAAACTACTTGACGTACTCTTTTTTTTTTTTTTAAAAAACAATTAATTATAACCAATGGTTTCCTCAAATAAACACTTCCATCTTATTATGCTGACTATTTTGATCAAAGTAAACATATTTTTTAAAATAAATAATTTTATTTATTTCATTTTTATAGTTTATTTTCTTATAAGCATCTATTTATTCATAACTTCATTTGAATTACTATATTTCACTAATACGAAATATTACATAAAATATTTTAAAACAGATTGCAATTCTCATCAAGTTTGAATTTTCCAATACCGTTCCAATTCCTATATGTTAAATCTTACTTAACTGATTTGTTATAATTTTATTGGAATGGAGATATTCACTCATATTTAGAAGTAAAAAATTAATTTCAAGCAAAATAAATAATTACAAAAATGCTTTTGTATCAAAATATATGACATATAATGTTGATTAAATAATTTTATAACTTATCACTTATTCATCAAAGTGTATGAAAATTATTTAATTATTTATATGTATATTTATATCAGTGCAACTCCATGTCTGTATTATGCATGATAAAAATATTTAACACACTTTTTGTTAGAACTTTTGAGAAAATCTTACCCTCTGCTTGGAAATATTTTATCCATTTCAAATAAAAAAAAAAGTATTTTGTGTAAAAACATGTTTCCAGAAAATAGGAATAATCTAAATATATTTAAATATATATAAGAAGATATATATATATATATAATATACCGCTCCAGTAACCCGTGAACACAGGAATGGATTTTATTTTTGAACTCCCAGCGAAAGTAATTTCTTACCTATTTTACTTTTCTCTTTCCGAGCATTAAGATACACACATATATCAACAGTAGCAGTGAGTACACTAACAATCTACCTTTCGTGTTTTATTTTTATTTCCATTCGTTTGCTTCAAAGAGCAATGGAGGCAGTAAATATGGAAATTTTCGAATCTTTGTTTCCGCGAAAATAATTTCGTGTTATCGTAGGCTCACTTTCACGAGTAATTTACTATCGATTGAATCGTTCAGGCCATGATAGAAGTCATTAGCTCTTCTCCACTTGGTTAGCTTTGTGTCAGAGCTTCTAAAGAACCCTTGAAAATTTCTAGGAGCAAAAATACAACACCATTGACGCACGGGAAATACCAGAGGAAGCAAGATAAAAATGAATCTAAGTTCAAGTATTTGAAATGAATCACGAAGCGGAATTGCTCCTTGTAGAATTAGATTCCTGGTGCATATCCACTGCAAAACCAAGTGATTTTACATTAGTAAAATCAAAAACCAAATCCAGGCAACTGGTCGAAGAGCATTCTGCCAAAAAGGAAAGAATTGACGAGACCAAAACAGATTTATCAACCCGTCTGTTGAACTGTTATAGTAGAGTGGTTATAGGAAATATTTCTCTCTCTTTTCCATCTACCTCCCGATACTCTCCTCAACCAACAGCCGTTCTTTGTTGCTAAAGAGGAAGTTCCACCTCTAGTTACTACTGATAAGGTTCCTAAGTCTGCCTCTTTGTTGAAAAAATTACGAAGCAGAAAAATGACAGCCAACCGATGGGATCCAGCATTAAGATATTCCTACAGGCTGCGTATACCTACCATACCATCAAGAGATATATCAATGAAAACAACTTCCAGGAGCATACTTATTACATGCTCTCGAAAAACAAAATGATTAGAGCCGTAAAGCGTGGAATGTAAATAGACATACTAGAAATAGTCAACGAAACTTAAAAAATCATCAAGGTCAAAGATCTTTATGTGATGATCAACAAGAAGTTTGGGGCTACCATACCTTTATTTCTAGGAACTTAAGCCTAAACTCTCGAAAATCAAGAAATTTACAGTGTCTCTCATTTCAGCTGCATGGAAGTGAAGATTACAGTCTGCTGCAATCTTCACTTCCTTGAATAAAATATGAACCTACACAAAAAAATATTACCCTACACAGTGCGATTACTTCCAGGGCTTTTTAAATACCTCTAATTATTGCCCAAGATTTTCCCAGATGTGTCAAATATGCAGAACACCATCTATCTAAAGAATGTACCAAAAGCTTTGAAGCTCCACCGAAATGCTGTCTATACGTAGAAGAACACCTTGCATTCTGCAGTGTCCACGAAGCACAATGAACCAAGTCTAGATTTCCGGTATATAGATGAAGGCAACGTGCAGAGACTTTTCTGTAGCTTTCAATTCTGGAATTATCAACGGAGAATTTCTCTGCTCTGCCAATCTGGATGGAACCGAATAACACAATAGAAGCTCCTTTTACCATGGTGCAAGATCCAGATATTCAGAACTTATATACTAGCCTTTGTAAGAATTTATTCAAATAGTAAAACCATTCCTACGAAAACAGAACGCCACCCTTTTCAAACTGGTAGAAACAGCTTAATATTCTGTAATAGAAGAAATTTAAAAATATTTTCCTTGAATGCAAATTCAAGAGAACATCACCAGGAAAGAAAAATTATTTAACTTCATTGAAGAAATAGATCTATTTATAATAGCCTTTCAAGAGACTAGATTAATACCAGTTGATAGATTCCATTTTGCAAATTACACCACCACAACCACATGGTATACGCTGGGAGCGAAACTGCTATTCTCATAGGAAGACAAATCCCATACCACGCCAGGGGCCGCGGTAGCCTAGTGGTCAAGGTCGTGGACTAGCGGCCGGCGATTTTCGTTCAATCGCGGATTCGATCCTTGGCCGCCAAAGACCCGCCGTGTAGCCGGAACTGATGTTCGTTGAATCTGTTCGGGGCCCAAAGTCCTCCCGTTGGCTTGTTGTGGATGTTAGGAGAGGGGGGTACTAGCTCAGGTGCCATCCTCGTCACTTGACCGTGGTTCAAAATTACGAGGTCCGTCGCCAATAGCTCTCGTGTTGCTTCTAGTGCGACGTTAATAAAAAGTAAAGTAAACTAAACTAACCCATACCACGCCAGGTCCATCAACACCACTAGCATGTATAATACAGGAATTTCTATAGAATTCACCCACGATATCCCCATTACAATAGTTTCCGCATGCCCCCCGCAAGCCAATGGACTCTCTGGAATTCGGGATAATATTACGCAATAAACCAAATTTCCTCGTTGTTAGAGATCGCCACGCCAAGCACATCACTTGGAATCCATCCACACAGAACATGCAAGTAAAATCCTCTACAACTTCATGTAAGGTCCTCGATCGATGCACCGGAACAACCTACTAGATCATACTCCACACCAACCAATCCATTATTGACATATACCTCGCAAAAGACTTACCTCCATTACCTCAGGATTCATCCCAATCTTCTCTAGCAACCATATTGGAATAAATTCGTTATAATACAAATGTCTATATAAAACAATTTAATTTTGAATCTGATATTAAGTTAATCTTTAGTAAGGGAAATATAAATTTAAGATTTTAATGTATTTACTTAAAAAAAAAGTTTTTTCTGATTATAAAAATGTATACAAACATGTATTCCTTACTCAATTTTAGATATTGATTCATTTGCCTCTTAAAGAACCAGTCCATTAAAAAAATCACTGCCTTATAGTTTATTATTATTATTATTTGGTTTGCAATTATTACAAAATTTTTGATCCCAACCATTTATGCTTACATCAACCGTAACTTAATTTCTTATAAATACCGTTTATAACATAGATGTATTAAACATTAATATTATATGCATTTATCATACAGGTATTATTGAAGCAGAGATATGAGCAAAGCATTGAGTTCCCCTAACTCCTTTCTTCTGAAATTAAGGATACAGAAAACACCAAATAAACAAAAAATATCATAATAGATTTTAAATTGCACCAATTAGTTTTGTAACGATCCACCCAATGATTATTTAAATCTGCATACATGTAGAAATCGGGGTGAAGGAGATTGTTCATCCCGAATCTACGATGGTTTGCTCTTACGCAATGGGCTGGTTGTCTAGGGGTTAATTTCGGATTCCATGTAATGTTGTTGATGATATTCAAGGATGAAGCTTGCAGTAGCTTTACTTGTTTATTACAAGAGATGATGAAGAATGATAAGTATTTACACTATGCTATGAAAAGTAAGTTGACCAGTT
>BMAW01122952.1:0-50008 GCA_019974015.1 Nephila pilipes | reverse complement strand
GAAAATAAAATTAATTTCTTTTATAATTAGTTGGAAAATCCTACATACATGATAAAGCTTAATTAAAACGTCATTAAAGATTACACCCAACAGAAAAAAAAAACGCCACAAAAAATACTATGTTTTATTAAATTTTTCATAGATTATGTAATGATTACTGAGTGAGGTGCTTCTTCCAATACAGAACGTTCGACTCCCTGTTGCTACTTACTCGACAGGAGTAACTTCTTACAGATTTTTTTGTGGACAGAATTCGACAATAACAAATTTACTCTAATTTCTAACTTTTTTACAAGTAACGATTATTCACTATCAACTACCTTTTTTTTCCCATTGAATTCCATTTCGCCCTTACATCAATACATTCAGTTCAATTTGGTATACTTCATATCTTCATTTTATTTGGGTAATCGCGTCCCATTTGATTAGAAAAAGTTAGAATTTTAATATTGAATCTTGAAAATAAACCTACGTGTGTCCGCTAACGCATGACGTTATAAATTATTTTTTTTTTTAAAAAAAAAGTATACAAAGTAACTTTTTCTTATTTTGGTATAACGACATGTAATTTTTGGTTAGGCCAAACCAGACAAGAAAAAAAAAAAGAGAAATATATTGCTCATTACATGGGTGTTTTGCTCGAAAAAGAAAAGAAGAAGGAAAATTTCACGAAAAAGAACCAAAAAGAACTTTAAAAAAAAGGAATTAAAATGAATAAAGAATTCATTAGAAAGAATTAGTGAGGGAGAGTGGCCAACAAAAAAGTCGAATTTGAGAAATATTTTGTAGTATTTTTTTTCATTTGAAACCACTAATGAGTAATGTAGTTAGCATCGAATCTTACGTACTTTCCTATCGCGAATCTTAGTATTTCTGTTCATTTTTCAAGGAATGGTAAACATATCAATTATCATTTTTCTCTGACTTCTTCTATTCTTCTTAAGTTATGAAACCTTTGATGCATCTGTTTTTGGTAAAAAATAGATCGAGAAAAAGACTTCTATTTTAATTAACAAATGAGATAGTGAAAAAAACGTATTTAAATCTCTTCTGTTGGAAACGAGAAAAAGAGAGAAGAGATTTTTCTTAAAAATCAACTTTTGAGCTTGAGTGTCCACTTGAAAAATCCCTTTGAGACTTAAAGAAAATTTAAATACTCTGACCATAATTTCAAAAAGAGCTTTTGTATCCTATAAGCTTTATAATCATGCATATACCAAATAAAACTCAAAACCAACACAACCGAATCGAATAGGTATGAATTTCTTTACTGATTCATTCCCCCTTCCCCCAACTTCACACATAGTATAATTATTTGATCGGTTCTCTTCAGATCTCGAGATCGAGATTCAAAAAACTCTCTGAAAAACCAGAAAACGAAATATGTCATAATCTTCCCGACGCTTTTGATCATCGAACCACGGAAGTGACAATTCTTTTGAAAGGCGCTCCGATTTGGATCTATAAAGAGCTTGACAACGACCCTCTTGTTTAACGAAAACGAATCAATGGGCAGCTTTTCCCAACATTCATTTCTCAACAGAAGGATCCCCATGTATGGAGGTTTTTCTTTACTGCTTCGTTCTCTTCTGTCTCTAGAGCCTAACTTGGTTTCTCCCTTCTATTAACTTAGAAAACACGGAGCTTTTTTTCACTAGGGTCTACGATCAATACTATTAAGTTCAATATTATAACAGCTACATGTAATTAAAATTAAAACAACGATAAATTAATAATTAAATTATTTAAGCCAAATGTAATTAAAATTGAAAAGGAAACAATAATATTATAAAAATGAATATACGCCAAAATTCATCCATATAAAACAATAGCTCCCTTTGATGGTTATTATTAGAACGTACATTCATTATGGGATATATATATATATATATATATATATATATATATATGTATTTTCAAGTAGATAAGTTTTTGAAGAGTGTTGTTTTATTAGGAGAAAATGGAAAAGTTCTGGCAGAACACCTTTTGCATATATATATATATATATATATATATATATGTTCTGAAACTTTTCCGATATTTTCATCAAAATAAAAGCACTCTTCAAAAAGGCTAAGGAATGTAGCTGCACATCGTTTGATTTATACTGATCAAAATTTCAGCCATTTTGGACGCGCAGTTGTTTGAAATTAATTTGAGAGATCGTTTTGAGTGCTTTGTTAAAATAGAAAAAAAAAATCGAGAAATGAGTAGTCATTAAATATTTTTTTTGAAATGTAATAAGACAACGCAAAAAAATGAGTTGGCTGCTGTCTACGGCGGTTCTGCACCATCATTTACCATCGTGAAATTTCTGGCAGCTGAATTTAATAGAAGCCTGTACTAGCTTGGGAAACGATGACCGTTCAGAAAATTGAAGAACTGCAACAACTGAAGATAACATCGCTAAGGTTTACGAAATGGTGCAAGATGACTTTTAAATTAAAGTGAGAGAGATAGCAGATATTATGAAAATATCCCAAGAACGCCTTTGTCATAAATTTGAAACGAAATTTAGGCACAAGAAAGTTGAATGCCACATTTTCTTAATTTAGACCAAAAACGTGTTCGATTGAACATTTCTAACGTTCTGTTGACGAATTAAGGCTCAATGAATCAGAGTTTGGGAGCCGATTAATTACTGTAGAGGAAATTTGAATACATCATTGTATGTATGCCAGAAACAAAAATGTAGTCAAAACAATGGACTGTGAAGAGAGAATCGGCCGTAGAAAAAGCAAAATCTATTTTTTCGTCTAGAAAGTGATGGCGACTGCTTTTTTGAATAGTCGTGGAGTTATCGTAATCGACAATGTTCAAACCTGAAAAACCACCAGAGAAGCATACTACGTAATATTACTTTATAAGATGATGGCTGAAATTGCTAAAAAAGGGCCACATTTGGAGAAAAAGAAATTCTGTTTCCCCGTCTTATAATTCAGAGATTACCATGATGAAAATCCATGAATTTTGGTTTGAACGGCTTGACCAACCTCTTTACTCGCCAGATCTAGCCCCGAGCGACATTTACTTGTTCCTTAGTCTAAAAATTGAGCCCGGAGAACAGAAGGGAAGTTAACACTTTCGTAAACAATTATTTTGCAGAGAAACACGTCGAGTACTGTTTGGAAGGGTTAAAAATATTTGTGAATCGTTGGGAGAAATGTGTAGACTTACAAGTTGACTATGTAGAAAATAAAAATAAATTTAAAGAAAAATGTCTTGGATCTTTGTTAGGTCGGAAAATTTTCAAACCACCCACATATATTATATACATATATACACTACGCGAAATTGAAAATGCAGCATCAAGGAATGGCTAGAAAATGATGAATCTCGGCAAACAGAGCGAGACAGCAACGAACAATAAGTGTTCTTTATTTCGAAATTATATGCATAATTCAGAGCGAAAACAGCGTCGTCTTACTATGCTGTAGGACCATCGTGGATGGCGATACATGAAGCAACAAGTCTAGGTACAGAGTCATTGAAAGTACGTATGGCGTCCTGAGGAATTGCTCTTCATCCCCTGTTAACCATTTGCCCGAGTTTGTCTTCTGAACATAGCAGTTATAGGGTCTGCAAATGACATCCGATCACATTCTAACTGAGCGCAATTGTTAAGAGATCTGGAGCAAATGGTAGCCAGGGAAGCATCTGTACACTTTGCAGTGCACGTTGAATGATGTGAGCAGAGTATGGTTGGATGTTATCTTGCTGATTAAGGGCATTGATGTTCCCCTGAAAGTAAGGGAGAGTCGCCGACCACAGCACATCATCCACGTATAGTTGGGTCGTAATAGTGCCCTAAATACTAATTAGAGGTGAACTGGAGTCCTATGTAATTGCTCCTCAAGCCATGGTGTCGCTTTGTTATGCGGTGGGGCTTTCCACAATTGCTGCCGGATTAGTCTTGTCCCCACGTCGATGCCATAGTCGTGCGCGGCATCTATCATTGGAGAAATAGAAAAGTGACTTATCTGAGAACACAACCCTGTGCCATTCCGTCACCCACGTCGCTCGAGCCTAACACCATTGCAGACATTGGCGTCCATACTGTCGCAAAAAATGGCAGTCCTCTTAACGGATAACAGGAGTGCAGGTCAGTTGCAACCAATAGGTGGGAACAAGTTGTGGTTGGCAACATCCAGGGTGTTTTGAACATACATGCTGCAGGTTAGAGATAGAAGTGGCTTCCGAGTCCTCCCCATTTGTCATCTGATGTGTTGATCCTCCCTTGCTGATGTCACACCGGTTGTACCGGCAACCTTAAAACTGGACACATTTCACATTTCTTTGTTCCAAACATTTTAGCAGTAGCCGATGCACTGCAGAACCTTCCAGGTGTGTGTCATCTGAGATTTGCCGAATAGACCAACCTGATCTTTTCAGTCGGATCACTATATTTCTCGTTAAATCGTCAATCTACAAGAAGTGCCTCCGTTGACGATGGACTGACATTCCCTGCTATTATGCCCGTCCTCTGAGACAAGTACAACCTTTCTACGTTGAATTCCGAAGCAGTAATAACAGCACGGAAATTGAATATTCTGCAGATTCCTTCTTTTGTATCTTCAATGTATTCTGGGGAGCTGCGCATTTCCCATCATTCGTATAACTCAGTGACTTACGTCTACATTGGAATTTGCATAATTTTCTGGCCACTTCTTGGAGTTGCATTTTCAGGGTCGCGTAGTATATAAAAGAAAAGATAAATTTCTTTTTAAAGAAAGAAGGAAATGTTGAAAGCTTTTCATCTCCACTCTATCTTATTATTAGTACAATCAATATCATCATCATATGAATATTATTAACGTTATCATCTTTATTATTATTCAATGAAATGATGGCATATTTTGCATAAATTTTATTATTTTATATTCCTCATTCGGCTGTACAGTCATTTACCGTTCTTTAATATTTTCCTAGTTAGATACTTATTGATCCATAACAGAAAGAGAGAGAGATTTGGAGTTTGAAAACGTTTTTTTACAAGAAATATGGATGAGTTTCTATTAACTGTATATTCTTATACGACTATGATAATTTTATTAGAGAATTTCTAATCATATTTACATGTTCTACTTAAAAATTTCAAATTCAGGCGTCTTCATGAATATCAGAGCAATGTCAGAAAATTCAAAATTATTTGAGTTTATTCTATATCAATGATTCCATTAACCTAAGAAAATTAAGTGATTTTAAATAATTCATTAAATTGTACGGATTTTTAACAAATTTCCCTCCCATAAATATCCATATAATTATCCTAAGACTTAAAATTTTTATTAACAGTATAGAAATGAATGAAAATTAAATTTTTTCTATTTTGGTTCGTATGAAAAGGTTTTGAAGAAGGAGTATAAACTGTTATATATTATTTTTACTTAGAATTGTTTTAATCTGTAATATATTAATGTTTTTAAGTAGAATTTAAATTTTTATGATGAATAAAGGATTTAAAAAGTGATACCTTTAAAAAAGTTTTTCTTTGTTCTGCATTCTTCTCTCCCATCAATACTTGTTGTAGAAAAGCGCAATTGTACAGTAAAGTTGTAATATTTTCCTAAAAGTAACATTTTTCATAGAAACTAGATGTTAACCTTCTCTGACCCTAGGTCCTCTCTGAACCATAGATTTTAGAATAATTGGTATCAATCGGTTCTAAATACATGAAAAAGTACTGAAAAATTTAAAAAAAATATTTTAATTTTTATTTTTGAGAAATTAAGTGTCTCCTGGAGGCGATTTCAGGACAAAGTGACAACATAATGTTAATTTAAAATATTTCTTTAATCTTAATTTAATAAGTAATTCTTAATAATTAGCATAATGAGCATAATGTAAAATTTGAATCACAAGATATTTCTGTCCGAAGTGCTTGCAGAATAAACCTAATTTCTAAAATTTATCATTCGTTTTTTTTTTCTCTTTCTATTTATCTTAGAATATTAAATAATTTCCCTATT
The DNA here is from genome assembly GCA_019974015.1 of Nephila pilipes. Classification (NCBI taxonomy): domain Eukaryota; kingdom Metazoa; phylum Arthropoda; class Arachnida; order Araneae; family Nephilidae; genus Nephila; species Nephila pilipes. Next base: position 44,039 of record BMAW01122952.1, on the reverse strand, counting down.
TTAAGTTGCTATTATTGAAAACTCGTGATTTCCAAACAATGTTGTCTGCGAATACAGGAGTTATAGTTTTATCTGCCCAATACATTCGAATTGTGGGAAATTTTAAATTAGACATAATTACAATGACCACTAATTCTGTTTCACTTCATTTTCTGACAGATACAGATTCTTTCCTGTTTCTTTTAAATATGTACATTTGGTGAATTCAGTTAGCATTTAAAGAATATCATTCCAAGACGAAAAAAATCCCATAATTATAGTTTCAAATCGAGTGATTTTGATTGCCACTGACCAAATGTTTCCTACAGACGACACTGCGTTCTAAATCAGAAGTGGGAAGATTTGAGTAAAAAATTAATATCGTTATATATAAGCAGCAAGTTTAAGGAATTCAGCAGTGTGTTTAATAATTTTTTACTACACAAATAATAAATAATATGAACACTCAGAGATGCGCAAACGTATAATTTTCTTTCTCTCTGAAAACACCATTTTCATTTTACCATAAATAAGATACGAATGCAAAATGTTCACTAAAAATCAATTTTTTCAGGACTACCATCTATTAATAAGAAAATTAACTAATTCTGGGTACCAACGACGCTTTTTATTTAACTTGGTGGTATTTTTTGAAAGTGTTTAGTGTCTCCTACAGACGATGCTGGGACTGAGAACCTTAAGATTTTTCTGGGAAATATATCTATAAAATATATCTGCTTGCAAAATGAAGATACCTTTTTACCTTAAAAATATGCTAGAGTTAGAACTAGTAATATTATTAACGTACATAGTTTTATTAAATATCAAATATTTCGGTACACTAGATATGTTCTTTTTGAAATGAATATACCTTTTTACCTTAAAAATATGCTAGAGTTAGAACTAGTAATATTATTAACGTACATAGTTTTATTAAATATCAAATATTTCGGTACACTAGACATGTTCTTTTTGAAGATTTTTCTTTTCGCTTGAAAAATATGCCAGATTAAGTTGCTTATGAATAGAAACGAAATGCGAGAGAGAGAGAGAGAGGGCAAAACAGAAAAATACAATAACGCAAAAAAAAGTAAAGAAAAGGAAAAAAAATTGAAAAAAAAAACCATGAGGTTTTTTTTGCGATATTTAATTTTTATTACTCGAGAAAATACTCGCTGAGATTGATTTATAATATAATTTAAAAAGGTTTAAGGCTTGCATTTGTTTAGTTCAAATGTAACGTGCATGCGTGTCTTCCTCTGTTCAAATACGAAAATCTTTAATTACCAAGCGTTAGGAGAAGGGATTGATAATATCGCACTCTCTTCGTTCTATATTTACTCTTACTCATTACGGGATTTATGCCTTATCTATATATTTTACTTTTTGAAACTTTTCGCAATTTAGTATTTAAAGAAATATATGTAGAAACTCGACTTATATGTGTGTGTGCACAGAGCTTTTTGTTTTATTTTAAAATTAAGTTTTAATATTTTTAAGTTTTGTTCTTTATTTCCAAATACTGTTTCATTCAGGTGACTACGCTTATTAGTGATCTATTTTGGGTATTCAGAGTATGAAAAAAATGAAAAGGCGCTTGTGTCATATTAATATGCACAAATATTTTAAGCGCCGAGGCGAAAAAGTGAAAGAAATTCCTGCAAAGAATTTTTCGCAAAATGAGTAATGAAAGTGAACTACACATTAAAAACTTGTGTTATTATTGAAATGATATAAATAATAATAAAAAAACCCCTTAAGTTTTGGATGATAAGATATTTTCGCTATCTTAGCGACTGCTCTTTTTTTTAACAAAGGTATGTGCCTAACCAAAGATCACCATTTCCGTGAAAAGTTTTTGAAATTTTCTTTATTACTTTTTAATAAAGCCCACATATCTGTGATTTCAAAATTGGTTTTCAATGGTTTCTAGGGTAACTAGTTAATGCATTAATATAAGTTTATAATTTTTTAAGAAACATTAAAATCTTGTTTGCGTTTTCTGGAAAACAGAGAATCAAATTTTTTTGGCTTATGAAAAATCTTATTTCTTAAAAAGTATATCATATATTCTTATGAAATTTTCGCACAATGATTTGTATATCCATAGGTATGTTGTGAATCTCAAACATAGCTTTTAAGTATATAATTATTTATTTTAGAGTTATTTTTGCTTAAAAAAGTGATGTATTTTTTTGTAAAATCATGTTATGTTTATAAACTTTGGTGTAACTCAGTAAATCTAAAAAATAATTGTATTTTTTCCGTATCACAACACAGATATATGTATATAAAATATTTTGTTGAAACAAAAAGGGAAATATATTAATTAAAACTTGTTACCTGAACATTATCGTAAATGTCAATTTTTACATGAAAAAAAAATGAAACGAAAAAAATGAATTATGAAAAAAAAAAAAAAAATGACCACAAAATTTGAAAAATAAAAAAAATAGTTCATTGAAATGACTTTTAAATTTACAATTTTATAGATCATTGTACCTAAAAAAAGTGTTTCACAAAATTTTCTTTTTTTTTTTTGACAAAAAAAAATGTTTTGAAGGTAGGCACATACCTAAGGGAAGGCTTGATTTGGATGTTATTTATTAAAAAAAAAGGATATCGATAATGTTGAACGTTTTTAAAAGTATTTATGATTTCATCCTCAATTATTTCAATTTTCCCCCAATTCTATTTATATATAGTTATAGGTTTTATATTCTATACTTAAAATAATTTACTATGTCATCACAGTTCATAAGTTAAAAAAAGATATATCGTAATTAGCTAATCAGCAAATCAATTATAAAATGCCAATCCACCTACCAGCAAACAACTGCTATATTCCATTTTCTCCCAATTAGCTGAACGTTTTCCCTCTCCCAACCAAACAAGCCTTTCTTCCTTTTTACTCCGTTGATATTGAAGGTGAATTTGGAGCAACTAACCTGTATTGGGTCTTTATCTCCCATCTGAGTTGAACCTGGTTAAAACTATTTCCTGTATCCTTTTTTAAGATGGATGCTTGCACATTTATAGTAAAAATGAAAAAAAGATATAATAATAATAAATGAATTCATTAAGTAAAGTAAATAAACGAAGTTTATAAAAATTTAATTGAAAATACTATTAAGTTGGGGAAAAAATTCAAATAGTATCTCTGGCGAGCAAGCGGTGAGCTAGAGGGGTGGGTGGGATCAGGGTGATGGCGCTTGTTCAATCAGAGAGCAGCTACTCAAGTCCTTAAGATTCTGCTGTTTTGGTTAGGAATTTGGATCCTCCAACCTCTAAGAGGCAGAGGGAGCTTTTCTATTGATTCATAGTTTAGTGAGTTAAGGAGTATTAGGTTTTTAGTCTAGACTTGTAGGAGTACGATAAAATCTTAAGTAATTGTTTGTTTCCTGGATTGAGAATTTTGGGTGGTTGATTATAATATTATTAAATTTTTCTGTGATTAAATTATTATAATTTTGAAGCTTAGGGATATTAAGTGAATCTCTGATGTCTTCGTTTCCCACAAACCATCTAGCTCGTGCGATCATCCTTATTATATTATTCTGGAGGATTTCAAGTTTATTGTGGTGGCCTTGAGTAGCATGGTTCCAAATTGGACAAGCGTAGGTAATGTTAGGTCTCAAGTAAAGTGCGTAGACAAGCAATTTGTATTTAATTGGCAACGTTGAACTCCGACAAATTAATGGGATAAGTTTATTCGCGGCAAGTCGGAATTTTTCTTGGAGTTGTGTAATGTTTTGTCTGAAGGTGAGTTTTTTGTCTAGAACGATGCCAAGGTATTTGGCCTTTTGAGACCAGGGGATCTGTGTGTTTTCAATGAAAGTTTGTGGTATGATAGTACTGTGTGATTTTGTAAAGAAGATGGCCTCCGTTTTTGAAATATTCAGTGCAATTTTCCATTTGGAGAACCAGTCTTCCAAACATGAAATGTGTCTGTTGCCATGCCAAAAGGCGTTTTTGTCGCTTCACCCCACTGATTCTCAGCGGACTTCCAATACATTTTCACCAGGAAACGTTTCTGCTGATGCAGAGGGAAAAAGAGTCTTTATTACAAAGGAGCTTCGATGAGAGGAAAAGAAAAGAAACCTGTCATTAGTCGAAACGTCTTGACAAGGACAGGCTACCATTTCGAAGATGAATTTGAGAATTAAAATATTGTCACTGCCAAGTTGACCCTGCTGGTGTAAATACTGGAGACAATATTATTCTATTTTCTATAACGAAAATAATATGTTGTACCTTTACCTTTCCATTGCTAGAAATTACAATGGAACGTAGAGTGTGTCCAAACCTTGTACTTTTAAAACAAATTTTGTAAATTCCAACAGTCTAATGGGCTTCCAATTTTTGTAAGAAAAAGTCTTACTTTAAGAATTAAAATGATCCATAAACAATAAAAATTATTTAGAAGAGTGAAAAAAATTCATTACAATTTACTTCAATACAATTATATATGCCCATGTAATATATTTCTTAAAATGTTATTTATGAAATTGAAATAAAAATTTTATCAAGAAAAGAATGCACAAAATGAACTATTACAAATTTCCTTATCAGACTTAAAAACAAAATAGAATTTCTATACATCAACTCCGAATTGGAATTGAACTTTATTGAGAAAAAAAATCCCTATAAGTTTTTCATTAATTATTAAATGCTTTGTTATCCATGAACATCACATGCGTATTAAGATACCGAATCTCTTTGCAGAAAAAAAATTCGCAAACATTCCAAAATTTAATTTAAGACAATTTTTCATACCAAAAAGGAAAGAAAATATTCTTGAGAAAATATCTTACAAGCTTTCTATTTTAATACCTACACTGAAATTGTAATGCGTTTTTCGTTAACTTCGCATTTCATTCGTTAAATAGGAAAATTAATAATAACTTAGAAATTGTTAAAACGCTTAAAACTATCAGTTTTTGGGGCTTATAAATGTCTCATTTAACTCATAAATTACTTATTTTGAGTATATTTTTAAAGTTTTTTTTTTATTTCTTAGTTTATCAAGTGTTACATTGAATTTGATCCGAAGAATCACTGCTAAGGCTCAATAAGGCATTTTGTTAAGAACTCATACAAATAACATTTTTGTACAAATAAAGAAACTATTCCAACAAGTATTAATTATATATATATATATATATATATATACATACTTGAATTTATTTGACTTATTAAAAAAGAAAGTTTTTTCTATGGACAGTCTTATTCTTAAGCGTTTCATTTTTATTTCACAAAATTACTCATAATTTAGTTGAAAGTACAGTGAGACAAATATTATTGAAAGGTATTTTGGATTTCTTAAAAATATCACTATATGTAAATCTGAAACTTTCTGCTCAATTTATTTATAAGAACAGAAATTTTTTTTATTTTACATTGTCCAAACAGATCCAATGGGAGAAAATAGCATTACAAAAAAAAATCTGAGATTGAGTTAAATTTTTAACGCATAGCAGATTAAACTAATTATTCTATATTCCAAATTTCGAGTGTTCCTTTTGTTTTCCATATCCCTTCCCCTTGAATGTATTTTTACAGCTAAACTCCAAGTAGCTGAAGCGCATATTTTATAACGAAGAGGGAGACCAGTCCTCAGTTTGAAATTTTTTTTTTGCAGTCAGTTTGTTACCTACCTTAGACGATTTGTTATATAATCACACAAATACACATATTGATCCTGTTATAAAAGAAGACCTTAAATTTCTTAAGTTCAGCGACTTTCTTACTAACCCTTGATCCACAAATGTATTGTTTTCACAGAGAAAGCAATAAAATATTTTTTTAAAAATATTTACTAGTTATTATGAAATTAACTTCCACTTCATTACAAAAATGTTTATGCTAAATATAGCTTATAAATTCTAGAATGAAAATTTTTGTCTGTAATAAAAATATAACTTAATTTCTTATGAAGATAAAATATTTTCTTTTTTGTGTGAAGAAATGTAGTAAATGTAAGTACATTAAAACCTGTCCCATACCTTTTAACGAAAAAGGGTCCGATTGAGCTAAAATGAAAAACAAAATTATTATGAGAGACGATAGAAAGTTAGGATTCTGTACTCTGTTTCCTTTTAAATTGGCAGCACTCATAAAGCTACGACGGGTGATTCACAGCCGTTGTCACAGAAACATGGGATAACAGAGACGTCTAAAAGGCGAGGCCCCGGGCCGACCGAGCCCGGGGCCTCGCCTTTGAGAGGGCCCTCGTCTCGTTCTCTACTCGGCTTCAATAAGATCATGATCAGAATAATTTTAATCGTCAAATGTTATTACCGTACATGACTAATAGAAGGCATTTACTTCCATTTTAAATGTTTCTATTTATAACGTTTGCTGAGAATCAGGGAAAATATTAGTTTTATTTCCAATTTATTGATAAAAATGCTACTGTGGGAAGGACAGTCACAGACATAACAGACACTTCTTCCAGCGACCTTTTGTTTATTTGCACACATGAGTTACGAATCGCTCATGAATGGACAAGAGATACACTTAAGACCCCAACAGAAGTGACAAAACATATTCCCTATTTTATGACAGGTGTCAGGGCTAATAAAAAGAGGATTGAAATGACCCTGATGGAAATCACCCTTTTTCGAAGAAACGAGTGGCCTACAATTCTAAATTGGCAATTCTTTCCCTTAAATTTAATTTATTTAAAAGAGCAAATGGTAATTAAGTTTTTATTTTTGAATTGTGTATTTCTTTGAGATTTATACAGAGTTATAAAAATAATATCCAGTCTAAAAAAATCCCTCTCCCTCTTTTTTTTGTAAATTCAAAAATATAAATGCTGATTTTTAATATTGTTATAATTTATAGAACAATTATTTTCTAAATAAATAGAAAGAAAAAATTAAGTCATTTTCTTATAAATGGAGTTAAACAGCATTTTTAAAGTTTAACAATCTTAAGTTCAACATATTTCCAAATTTTTCTGGTGTATAGAATAATTAAATGAAACTTTGTGCAGTATTGTTATTGTTGATGCTTATCTCCGTGTCTAGCCGAGCTAGATCAAGTCCATTTTTCATAACTCTCATACAATGAGATCTATGAAAACGTACACCATGAGTTACAACACATAATTTATGTGTTGTAACTCATTGTATATGTTTGAGAGGCACAAAACATATGCATGGTATTGGTATGATTTTTTAAAACCACTTTTAACTCAAAAATGCTTATTGCTCTTTTCTTTTTTTATTTTCACGTAATGAATAATTAATTTCCGTGAGAAATGTTTATATTTCACTTACAACTATGACATCATAAGCTATCTTATCCGGATTCGGACGATAAGTAGAGTTAAAATTTCTCATCAAGGGTAAACGTTGGAGACATCTGAGAACACATGGGGAACTGTATTTTAAGAATCGACAACGATTTGTTTGTGTCAGGTTATAAGCGTTTGTTGTTGCGATATCCAACCACATGAAAACGGCAAGGATCTGAGCAGAAAGGAAATGAGAATATAACGAGAAATATTACTTTTGGAATATCGAAAGCATTTCACTACCCAAATATGCCAACGATATTTTGATTATTTGGAAAATTAAATATGTATCTTAAATCGCAAGAAAGATCATTGAAAGGTATCTTGAATTCAACAGAAAATGTGACCACCAGATTGAGAATCGCTTATTTTATACATCTGATGAGTGGGCAGTTCTGATGCGCTACAGTTCCCACTTTTCATTCATTGGCTACCAAATTTTAATCATTTGCATGTTCGGTTCAAATGTCTTTGCATACAAAATTTCATTATAATCGTGCAACTCCTTCTAGGTGCGTCGTATTTTTTTTTGGTCTAGAGTGTATATAATATAATAGAACTATTAACATTCTTGGAGACTTTAAAATACTATTTTTATAAAGATTCAATTCAAGTGCATCTACATTTGAGAACCGAACGCAATGAATCCGTGAAATGCTGTTAGAAATTATTTTCACAACGCCCTTCTCAGTGATCCATATACAAGAGATGAATTAACCTGTAGCAGCAAATTGTGTATGTGCGCTTTCAATAGCATGTTTTCTCCAGAAAAAATACAGGAGTGTTGGGGGGGGGGAGCTTTAAGAATGGCTTGCTTGCGCAAAAAAGAAAGAAAAAACAAGAAGAACAAATGCATTGACCTTTATGAAAAACGTACTGTTACGGAACTCATGATGGACTTGAAGTCGCAAGAAATGAGTTGCCCTTATAAAAATTTTGTATATTTGTCACCTTGAGAAATAGTTGTTAAAAAATGTACTCCTCCTTTCCAAACGATAAATATACTCACATAAATTTCAACTTCTATGTATGAAATAAATAGCAGTTGTGAGAAAAAATGGCTGCAATTCAATTGCTTTTATTGTATAGGTACCAATATCGATAATGAAGTAGGTATAGTCATAAAATTATTATAAAAAGTGTGACTTCAATTTACACAAATAAAACTTTTTGTAAAATTTGGGTTTTGATATTACTTATAATTTATATCTTAATTTTATCTTTATCCGTTTTCTTTTGTTTTTCTCACGTCCTACAGAAAAAATATTTTTTCTTACATAGGTCCACGTGTCCATTTATGAAGTGGGTTCCTTTGCGGTTTTACCTTCGTTAAGCTAATTTTAATTGCATAAAATTCAAATGAGACATGATTAGTAAAATGAGATGAAGACAAGAAGTGCACTGTATTGTATTAATTATACAGATACAAAAGCCAAATTAAATTGAAACAAATAGAAGGGGAGCAGACGATAACGAGAAGTTAGTAGATGCTCGTAAGTTAAATGGAGTGAGTTGTTGATTTTAATCGTTTGTAGTAAAATTGGTTTGAAGTGACTCCTAGTTATAGAGTAATAGGAGCCAAATAGGCCGTATTCAAGATGTATCTCATTCGGTGTGAATGAGTTGGTAAGCTAAGACTTTATTGCTTAATTCTAATCTAGGACTAATGTGAGTTAAGAGAGATGAGAGAATAACCTAACATATTCTGTGAAGGCAATTAATAAAGTGTGCCGTCCTTTTTCTTGTGTCTCTTCTGTTGGAATCGTGACTTTATTGATGATTTAATTAAACTTTGTGTTGTATGTTGAATAATAAAAAGAACACGCTACATATACATCTTGGAATTTATTTCCTTCCAAGCATCTTCTTAAAATTTTTTAATTGATCTTAGAGCTTATGATCCAGGAGTAAAGATTTGTTCTTATAAATATGAATCATCTTCAACACAATTTCCTCTGACTCCGTAGTTAAATAAAAAACGGTGGAACAAAATCAACAAGTTCAAGATAGGCAGCCGAAACAACTAAGATACTCGCGAGCAGAAAAAAAAAATTACCCAGGATGCCATCCAAACCTCCTTTGTGTTCGTCGAAAAATCGATAGCAGATGGCTTGCCACAGGTCCACTCACTCATCCCTTTACCTACCCTACCAACAATGACAAATGCTGGAGAGGACTATCACCAGTTTCCCTTCTTCCGTTTAAGGGTGTTCGAAATCGTGGTCAGTGCTGGAGAGGCGCTTTCTCAGCCCCGCATTTACTCTTACAGGGCTATTCAAAAAGCCATTCACCTCCCTATTCAGAGGATAACATTATTCATTCATATTTATCGAGCACTTGGAGCCTATCCACTTTAGTGATACTAAAAAGGGTTTTTATTTGGCTGCTTATATTAATTGTCATTATAGCCATTCGAAGTTTCCCTTTGTACGCTTCTCTTTTCAATCGCATAAATTCCATTTCGGTAATTTCATAACTATTTGTTGAACGCAATTATATGTTTTGAAGAAATATGCATCTTAAATATCAATTCAATGAAATTCGAACATTTTATTGTGTTCTAAAAGTTATAACTCTGAAAGTGAGAGTTCTTTTTTCTGAAGTTATTGAAAACTTCAATAGGAAGAAAAAATAATTTTTTTAAAGTTATTTCAGTAAAACTCCTGATATTATTTTTTTCAGTTGATTAGAAAAATAAGGAAACGAGAATTAAAATTTTGAATACATTTACATTATTATATATACAACCTTTTGTATTAATAATTTGGTAAATTTCTTTATGAATGAAGAGACACTGACTTGTTTTTAAAATAATCTCCTTTCTTAAATTTATGCGAAGTTAAATAAATATCTTTCCTTAGTACAATGTTTAGGAAATAATCCAAATTTTTATAGCAACTAATAATTATTTAAAATATACTTTTCTCAAAAGTTAAGACTTCTGCAAAGAAAGTTGCTGAGATCAATATCAGGATTCGAAATGAAATTAAATATCTTTTTTGAAGAAAACTTGACTTAATTCTTACTATAATAAGTACTAATATGAAAATACATTATCACAAATAAATTAAGAACAAAACAAAATTATATATATATATATATATAAATATGGGTGGAGAGTGTCAGTGTATGTATGATTTTAAGGATCGTTTTAACAAAATAGATAGAAGATATGCTGAGGGTGCCTTTGATTTTATTTGATAAACATAATTTAGAGGTAACAATTAAACAAGACAAATTTTAAAAACTAATTAAATTAGTCTTACAAAAATTAAATTATTACTTTTAATTAAAATTATACAAAACAAAGAATGATTCCCACAGGAAGAACCTGCAAGCAATAGTTTAGCCAACACTTGTACTTACATTTTTATGAGTTGACCTATATTAATAACACGTCTTATTTTTAAACAGATGTATAGATGACCTAATAAGAGAGAGAGTTTGGGTGAATGTAGAGATTAAGAGCCATATTCTACATTTTATCAAAACATTACACAAAACATGTTCAACAAACATTAAATAAACGTTATATAAAACACATTATATAAACATATTCTACATTATACAAAATTATTTTCAAAATTTGAATCATAAAACATTTCTTTACTCACAATATAGATAGGTATAATATTATTAATAAACTATTTAGATGTTCCTTTGATTACGTTGAACCTATAAATCTTTTGAAGAATTATATTTATAGTAAATTTATTGATGTAAGAAACAAATATCCACTCTGAATTCCGCGAGCTGCATCTACCCGATGCTGTTGGAAATAATTCAGACTTCAACTAGTAAAGTAAATCATATTTATTCAGAGCAACCACCGAGCACACCCTCGCCATTGCTTCATTCTATTTACAAGTCTATAAAATGACGTCACGCAGTAACGTCACAGTTACAGTTATACAGACGTGGTGGCATGCAGCGCCACTCACTTACAAAAAACACTCTTCTTCACAACAATTGATGTTAGGATTTAAATATGTTTTGAATGTTTTCCTAGAGAATTTTTGGTGGAATTTGAGATATAATTATTTCCCTCTAGATTTCAGAATTTGACACCTGATTCTTTTTATATATTGACAATGTTCTTTTTAAATGTTTTATTTTTTAAAAAAATTGAATGAGGTTTGCTGTAAGATGTATCTTAAAACTTTTTTAATCTTGAAATTTTTAATCTTAATTATTTGATTTTTTTAAGAATTATAAAAAATTTTAGATTCCGATTGATTCAATATTAGTTTTTGAATGCAAATACATCTCACAACATTAGGATTATAGAGGCTAGTGAAAGGCTAGCTAGTTTTTGATCTATTGGCAAAGATTTTAATGCGTGGGAATTCTGACACACAAATTACAAGTAAAGATGCATTTTTTGTTTCAATTGATTCAATAATTTTTTTGGTATTCGAGAATGTATTTTTATAAATTGATGTCACAGGGCTTCCTTTACAATTTTTATAAAAGCTACCTTTTTTAAATGTTTATTTCATAAATTACATTTGGATATATGCTCTTATGATTAAAAAAAACATTTCAAAGAAATTGTTAAGTTGCACTCACTTCAATGGAAAATATTTGAGAAATCTTTGTTAAATAGAATTTTGAATGTCTTTCCATTTTTTCTCATATGATAAATGGCATATAGCTTTTAGATATCGTTATTGATTACTGTTGAATGTTTCATCTTTTTAAATAATGCAACTATATTTCATTTGCATACATGCATTCTGATAAGATTTTAATGCTTCCAAAGAACAATTTTTTTGATACGACTTCTTAATTTTCGTTTTGAAAGTTTCGTTTATAAATCGCATATTCTGTTTTTACCCCTTCTGGAACCCTTTGAGGGAAGGTATATTAAAAACATTAAATTTTTGCTAAAATTCATCTGATATGCAGTAATAATGTTAAAAAGACACAATAACAAGCGTAAAATTAATTTTTATTTACTTTTGAAGATTATTTATTTCTAATTTTTATTTATTTCTAAAATTAATTTTTTTATTTATTTCGATTTTTAAGACCCGGTGTATATAATATACCACCGCCCCTCTAGGATATCTTATTTGTACACTCTCTGTTTCGTATTCCTTCAAGAAATAAAATATATCATAAAAAATATTATTTTATTTAATTTTGCAAATATTAGGATCCAAAAACACTTTTGAATAAATTAAAACTTTCTGATGTTGTACTTATATTTCTAAGAGTGATAATTTGTGCGAAAATATGTCGATTAATTTAAGTATAGCTTTTATAAACAGATAAAATTTTCATAGTTTAATGCTAAAACTATATTATAAACTTAATAAGACAAATTTAATTCAAAAACATTTACAAATTTATATAAAATAAGGCATTTTTTTACTGTACAGACTAAAGTGAATTTTTTTTCCCCACTTATTTCTGAAGATAACTCCGATCCATCAGAAGGGAGTTCTTCAAACAAAGCAAGTTCTTTCGCTATCGAAAGTCTCCATAAAGGCATTCTTATGAAGATATATTTTAGAATATGTATATTTAAAAATTAACTAAGACTAGATTATAAAGTTACTTAAAATAAAATTTGAATTTTCATGAAATAATTATGCCCACTATAATACGAAATCTAAAAGAGTCACTAAAATTAAACGAAAACATGAATTAAATGAAATCTAGATAAACCTAAGATTTTGTTCGTTGTATAGTCTATGTAAAAGTTCAAAAACTAGCCGACCACAGTAATTGAACCATTCAGAACATACTTCCCACATGTATTAAACAGACGTGTCAAACAAACAAAAAAAAAAAAAAAAAAAGGCCAGCTCTCTTTACTCTGAATTATTTACAGGATGTTGGCGTTCAAACGCCGAGGATTCTGTTCCTCTTACAAAGCCGGTATCTCTTTGCTGTATTGTACCTTTGTAAACCAATTGTTAAGGATTTTAATATCGGCTTACTTAGATCCTTTGATAAAGTCTATCGCTAGAGGCAATGAGTTCCGATTCTCGCCCCGCTTTTGCCGGTAGCTTATCATCTATTTTTTTTTTATCTCATACTAACACTTTATATCTATGATTGTTAACAAGTCACATGTCTATCAAAGACGATAAGTCCCTCATCTGCTGTCTCCAGCCAGTTCTGTCTTAGATGCCTTGAATGGCTATTTTTCGATTTTTTTTTTTTTTTTGCAATAGTTTTGGTTTTCAGATATCCTATTTTAACCCTGCTCTTTTTTTTTGGTGGACATGCACCGCGTTGATATATTTCTATTCCTATTTTAAATTTCTTTGCTTAATAGAATAATTCTGGTTTTTGCCTCACTGGAATTCGAGAGCATATTTATGATTTCTATTTCTCACCAAAACAAAGCAAACCATCACATATCAGTTTGAAACGAAATTTTTAGTTTTGCCATCTGCTGCTCTCTAACTCCCTGTGCGCTATATGGGGCGGAGGTATAATTATGATACCACTTAATTTAGATTATGAAACCAATACTTTATTTATTTTTTTGGAGTAATTAGTAATATTTACATGAAATTTCAAACATGAAGATTGGGTACTTCATGAATCTAAAATTTTCAAATCATTTCAGAAAAAATTCTGTGAGGCATAAGACAACCACTTGTTAGAAACTCATTAGATTCAAAGCAATAATTTTAATAATTATTCTGCATGGCTCTGCCAAATAATTAAGTAAATAAAACTATAAGCCTCTATTTGATGATAAATGTGTGGGAAAAAAGCATACTTTACTAAGATTCTTAATGTACTAAATATATGGTATAAAAAATATACCACCTCCCCTGAAAGAGTGAATTCCTACACTTTGAAAAAACCCTATTTTACAGAATATCAAGATGCTTTGGGTATATATATATATATATATATATATAGCACATAAGGCATGTTAACCCCACTCTTTAGTATCAAATCTGAATATGCATATTTTGCTTTACTAGTGAATCAATGGCATCTTTCTTTTGTTTTGTTGTAGTTAATTTGCATGGAGGGTAGGCCAATAGGTACACCTTTATGTTTTGACACAGGTTTTTAGATTAGGTTTGAAATAAGTATCTCTTCAGAAGAAGGAAACTAGAAACTTCTGATTAAAAGTCTTTATTAAAACCTAAAAATTAATAAACAAAATGAACAACAGATATCTACATCTAATTGTCAGGTAAGCAAAAAGTTAAGATGGGGCGTACCGAATAGAGATTGTGTGTAAGCAATATATAACGCTGTGCTTTTTTTCCCTGGTAGTTATCATGAAAATTTGCATAATTGTGGTGGTTAAGGAAGAGTGCTATAGTTTCTTGCCCCCTCCCCCCGTCTAAAGATCGTAAGTATGGGACGTTAAAGATTGTCTTCAAAGTTCATACGGGCAAAAAGTATCTCACTCTTTAGCCGGAACGAGTTGTTACACTTCTGTATGGAATAGCAGAAATAGGAAGTGGTGAGTCTGAATATTGTTTTTTCGCACCAAAGGCAGCTAGAGACGGCGTATTACTATCCATAATTCTTCATTTTCTAGTCTGGCGAGAAAAATCTTCTCCTTGAGGCGCAAGACACGATAGAGTGCTTTATGCATGATTGTCTTTAGGATCGCCGTACACCATCTTGACGCACAAATATATATTAGTCTCAGCAAAACTCTGTAAATAAAGAAAAATGGGAGGATTGGTTTGAAAATAGAGTTAGTTGTTCGTCTCAGAAATTAGACCACAGCGAATACAAGGGAAAATGTACAGATATTATAGAACCTGAAAAAGGAAGAATAAAATCTCTATGTAAAAAGCAATAAGTAAGTTCAACAGCATATGAAAATAAGACTGTCTTTGACTAATATTAAAGAATAGAGTTCAAAATTCGAATAGATTTTCAGGTAGAAAAAATGCTCCAACGTTCCTATAAATTACTATGGATATAACACATATAATTAATTACTGCACAGCGTTCTTAGAATTTTGAATTTTCAAAAAAATATGATTTTTTTTGCCTTTATAAAAATGGATATTCAATTTTCTGTGTTAAGTATAGGAGACGAAATATTTGAACATATTTTTTGCAAGAAACAATTTATTGATTCAAGCAGAATTGAATAAATTAGAAATGTAACGCTTCTCTCTATCTTTATAAACCCTTCTCTCTAAAGTGTAGCCAGAATATAATTTTATGTTGTTATAAATTAACTATTTTTAAGATTTCAATTTCATTTTTATTAATTATTGGTATATTTCGGACTATTTGCAACAGATGGCACCAGCATATTTTTTTCTAAAAAACGTACTTTTGGCATTGATTGCTTACTTTTAGCAAACATTTACAGTTACTTTCAGAAATGAAATCGCCAAATGAATTTATAACAACTTGTAAATTGAGACAAATGGTAAACGACGGGGAAATCTTTATGACGTGGTATCCTAGTGGTCATGAACGCGGTATCACGATTGATTACTCTCGTCGAGTCGCGGGTTCAAGACCCGCCGTGTTGCCGGAGCTGATGCACGTTAAATCTGTCGAAGCCCAAACTCTAACCATTGACGTGTTGGGAAAGTTAAGAGAAAGAGAGAGGGGGTCAATCTCAAGTGTCACCCTCATTACTTGTCCCAGGTTTAAATTTGCGAGGTCTGTCGCCAATAGCCTATGTTGCTCCTAGTGCGAGGTTGATAAAACTAAACCTTTATGATTCACAGTAACGTACGAAGCTTATGAACTAACCACTAATAAAATCTCCGGTTTAGAAATATTTTGTGTGTATCCATAAAAATTTGTTTGTAATGGTAAATTTGTGTTATTGAAAAGATGCTTATAAAAATACATTTTAATTCAATGAAGCGAAAGGAGAGAAGAGAGAATCTTTTTTAAATTTTCACTAAAATTCTCCGAAATCAATTGAAAGAGTAAATAATTAAGACTTTCTTAGTTTTTCTCGTTTAATAATACAATAAAATGAAAAGTACTGTTTCCTGAAGCATGAAATGTGAAATTTTAATCTAGACATTAGGATGCATTTCTTTTTTCTAATAAAAGAATCGTTTTTAAATTAAATTAAAATTTTTTATTTATTATTATTTTTTATAGTAAACTACGCATCTCGCTAAAATTTAAGTATTACAAACTCTGGAATAAATATTAATAAAATATTGTTACTTAAGTCGAATTCAAATGTTGCACTGGGACTTATTTTTTCAATACATTTTGTTCATATTTCAATTTATATTGTAACAAGTTGCGGAAAACTCGATTTGAAAATTTCTAATAGCTCTGTAATAGCAATTGTTTTCGTATGAATCAAACAAATCTCGAAAACATTGTTTCAATAAACTATAATAGCTTGGTAAACTATAATAGTTAATAAACTATAATAACTTCAATAACTTGGTGTATAAAGAAGAAAGAAAAACAAATAAATAAATATTGGTAAAAAAAATTGAAAACTCAAAAAATTCTATCCTTCGTGATCAACGTCATTTGAACGTTTAAATAAGCATTTATCGTAAATATACATTATATTTGTAATACGTGTTATATCTGTCATAAATGTAATTACGAGTAAGCATTATATATATATTTATATTCTTACTAATTAAATACATCAACAAAGGATTATATAGAGCAGATAATATTTATGCATTTCATCTTCTCATAATCTTCAAAATTATTATATCTTTTCCATATAAAAAAATGAATCTTGTGGAAATGCTTCCTACATTCGTCAAAAATATAACCATCTCAAAGCCAAATCATTGATGTTTTAAGCTGAAAATTACAGAAAAATAACATACTTATGATCACTGTAAGCTTTTTTGACTACTGCATATAATTTTATTTTTGTTTATTCCCTCATGGTCTTGTCTTCTTCAATCAATTACGGGCATCATGATCACTAGACACCCTTGTGATCTTTTTTATCCCTTGAGCTTTAGCATCTTTGGTGAACAGGGGTGACGCATCCCCGACATACCCTAACCATTCTTCTCTATTTTCAACCTACCTTCATTTTATTCAATTTTTACCTATTTTTTACTTTTTTTTTCAAACGTTTAGATCACAACTACACCTTGTTTGGCGCAGCATAGCCACATCTGTCTCTTGCGCCATTAAACACCACCATCACATCACATCGTTTTTATTTATACTTTGCATCATAATCTCAAATTTCTATTGAAATCGGGAAAGGTTATGTCATGTAAGAATGCACCGGGGATCACTTACGCATGGATGGGGGAAAAGATTTAGTGGCTTCACCGAAAGCGGAGTTTTCCCTCAACAAATGTTTAACTCCCTTGTTTCTAATTACAACGTTTTTCTGAATTTCACTTGGTGTGTGTGTGAGAGAGTGTGTGTGTCATCAAATTTTCGATCGTTAATTTAACCAACTTCCCATCAAGCTAGAGCTTTGAAATTTTGAGAATCGTTCGTACTGGCCTAACAATGCAATATTTAGACGTTTGCGAGAAGTTTTAACTAATATTTCAATAATTTTAATAAGTCAAAATATTCTTTCCCCTCGGCGCTTTTAGGATTGAGGAAAAAATTTCTTTCCCCCTCTGGGAACACCGGGCACTCCCCACACCACATGAGGCCTCGTAAAACTATTGTACTCACAAAGGGGAGATACTATCTCCCCTTTACTATCTCCGAGATAGTAAGGGTTGCTGACTTTTAGACAGTAATCATTCGCAAGAAAGAAAGTTTCCAATATTTGGCACCCTGTCTTATCACAATAATTTTTTCTGAATTCTGGTTCCCATTTTTTTTTTAATAGAATGACTTACAAATTTTCAAATGCATGTTTTGATTTTATGAGTATTATGAATTTTTTAATACGCTCACAAATATCTCTTTTTTAGAAAATTTTAAAGTTAAAAATAACCAACAGTTTTAACTAATATTTCAATAATTTTCTTTAATAAACTTTGCCACCATATAAAAACATTGTTTTTAAAAACGTTGGTTTTTATATCGAATTATTATTACTATCCCTTTCTTAGCTCTGAATCTCCTCTTACGTTGGCTTTGTTAAGAATGAGAATTGTGATGCATGCAGTCTGATTAAATATGCTAGGAGAAGAAAATCAAAATCTCATTAGTTTAATCGATTATTTGATATTCTTCAGTGTATACTAAAAATCAAATTATCTTTATAGGTTGTGAATTTCCACTCATAAGAGAGCCTAAGAGCATACATTTTAGTGAAAAATGATGGTTTAGTAAGAGTAGTCTCTATTAATTAATCAGTCTTCTTGTTTATTTTCTCTTATAATCCTAAAGAAATTTAGGTTTAGTAAAAAAAAACAATGAAATATTCTTTTAATCTAGCTTTATCACATACCTTGTTTAAAAAAAACATATTTTTGGAACATGTACCTGTGACTGAGATAAATGAGAGATATCCTCTCAGGTAATGAAACTGAAAATTTTATGTCTTCAAACTTTCGGAACAAAATAGGGAAAAGTTTATACTGACTCTCTTTTAATAGAGGTTGTTAATGAAAAAAAACATTTCTTGTAGTTCACACCTGGGGGAAATCTTTCAAAATAATATTCGTAATGATTATAATACCGGGTCTTTTTCCTTTCCCTTTAAATCAATGATGCTTCTATGATTGTTATATTCTCTGTCAAATTTTCCCCATCATGACATGAACTGAACTTAATTAATATTTGTTTATGCTAAATATCTATTATTTCACTCGTTATTATGCAGTTAAGTAACAAAAAAATTCAGACATTACATGTTATTAGAGTTTTTGTTTCAATACCTAATTTCTCCAAAGTTTATGTTTCTCTACGCACAAAATGCAAGACTTTCAGAAACAAAGTGGCAAAATACTACCTCACTAACGTATATATTTCAAAGGATATTTCTTTTTAAAAAAAAACAGTATATTCGCCCTCATCACATCTAATTGTTTTTTAATATCACCATAGCATAATATTTAAAGCAGTTTCACTTTCCAAGCCTTACTCGATACATTTTTCTATTTTATCATCAGGGAAAATTACACCTGTCGTCTTTTCCATGAACAAACTCCACATCAGCATATATTTGGGGATTTTATTTTTGTATTAGCTAACTCTTTTGTAATGAATTTCATGTAGAGTTTTTATTAAGAATAACGCTTTGTTGCTGTGATAGAATTTGTTTTTATCAACTCCATTGCTTATAATTGTACTATATAAAAACCGTACCTCTGAGCACGATGAGAGACTTCTGTCGTGAGAATAAAAAGTAAGAGCATATGAGTTACTGTTATTATACGTGGATGGCTCTGAAGTACTCCTGTTAAGAATGGGGTAATAGAAAGGAAAAATAGGAAATGGGTAGTCTGCTGTTGATATTTTTTCGTTTCACTAAAAATTCTTTTGTATGATGCTACTCGCTCACCCCTTTCCTCTAAAAATTATCGCCGTAACTTTCTCGACAGCCTTCAACTTCTTTGGAGAAGATTCAATTGTTTATTGGTTCTCATTCACACAACTCAGGGCTAGATGATTTTGGCAACTCGAGGAGGCGAATTTCAATTTATCAACAAATAGATGCAAAATAAAATTTAATCTGTGAATTAACTTAAAATTCATTAATCGAATAGTTTAACAGACGGAAGTTCAGATTTGGAAATTCTGGCTTTGTGCTTTCAAATAGCTCTGGCAAATAAAACCTTACATTGTTTTCTCAATTCCGTATTATCCCTTAAAAAGAGATGTTTTTTAAATTTCCAACCATCTTTTTTTAAATAAAGAAAGCCTGTGCTTCTTACTTTTATTTTACTCTTTAGTTTTATAAATTCTACTATTCTTAGTCTTATAAAAGAAAAAAAAATGAGTTGGTGTCCAAAAATGATTTAATTCATTAAATTATTTCCAAGATGTATTTATCAAGGTGTAGAAACACTTTTTCTCCTTCTTTTCTTTTCCAGAAAAATAATTAACAATTTTAAGGCATTTGCTACATGCACTCATTGAGAAACGCTAAATTTGAAGTCTTAAATTGTGCATTCCTTTTTCCCTTTTATTTTGTTTTTTTTGTTTGCTAGAGCAGATTCTAGAATTTGATCTAGAGTGTAACTCCAAAAAAAAATCACGGAAAAAAGCACTTTAAAATTCAACAGTTCAACTATACATTGTTTTTGTAACTTTTAAAAAAAGAAAAGCAAATGAAATGACTGTCTTATTATTAATGACTTTTTTTCCAGAAGTTTGAGAAAAAAAAACTTTAATTGTAATTGCGGAATAACACTTATTATACACAATTTCATCATATTTTCTGCTTTGCAAAGTGGAATTGATACGTAAAATATTTAATATATTTGGGCTTAGATTTGCAAATTGTATGTTTATATCAACAGCGTACTATAGCAACCACAGAGTAAAAAATGCACAGCTGGCTTCAGATATAAAGTTATAAGGAAACCGCTTGAAAAAAAAACCTTTCAATTAAATTCTTTCTTTCCCTCCTTATCGTTGAAAATTTAAAAATGTAAAAACGGTGAACATTAAGACAAAATAGACAAACACAGATAAGATACTTCAAATACGTCCAAGAAACTAGTTTTTTTCACCAACCTTCTGCCGAAAACATTTTCAAAGATTTTTCACTCGCATTCTCAGTCCTTTCATAGGAAAGTCCACACCAGCGATTTCTTCACTTTTTCAACAGTCGACACTTGATTCAATGTAGAAGACGCAGCCATTATTATGCCAAGCTAATTTCCTCCACATCGAACATCTCTAATTACAACAACATTTCGAAATATTACGGAAATGGCAAACTCTCTGGAGAATCTCGATCAATTCGCAAAAGTCATTTCTATGATCATCCAGAAAAAAAAGAGATACCTAAGCAACACCGAATAATTCAAACTGTTCAGGACAAATTACATTCTATAGGACTTTCTATAGGTTATTCTATAGGACTGAGCAAAAAACTACTTGTGAGAAGTTCTCGACAGCAAATTAATCTTCAAATCCCACATGCTGCAAATAAAGAAAAGGTTTGAAAAACGTCTGTTTAGTTCTTCTAAGCTTTTCCCTCAGAAACAAAAGATTGCTAGCGCTTCAATATTTACAAGGGATACCTGACCGATCTGAGGTGCATCAACCATCACAATATCCAATTACCAAAACAGAACTCATCTCTAAGGCTCAAAGATTTTTCCCTCATCACACAATGATTTGAAATTCATGTGTGTTCTCCGAACTATAAAAAAAGTTATTAAGTTCTTTTCACGAGTCGATTGATCACCATAGAAACCCCTCCATCAATTGTTAAGCGAGAAACTCAAAACCATACTTGTTTCAATCGCTAACCTTTCACGGTATGAGCTGCATCTTTCTCCCATTCTAGATGAAACACCATCCATTTCCCCCTCTTTTTTTATAATCCATTTCACCTCTTCGATCCCTCTTTCCCTCTCTGGAGCCCTCGCGCGCTTTTATTCGATGTCACGGACTCTCATGTTTTTTCCCCATCCATTATGGATTTCTCCATCTCTCTCTCTCTCTCATTACCGAGTTGATCTTCATTGTTCACTGCCACACAAGCGCAAGGGTACTTCTTATTTTCCTTTTCCAATATTACATCTATTTTCTATAGTTTTTCTCTTAAAAAAATTTCCCTCTTTCGATTTGTTATTTTAATTTGCAAATTCACGTACAAAATAAACTTTCATGTACCTATGTACGCTTCCACAACACACTTTAAATAACTTCACAACTCGTAACAATCGTACCACTCTCTTTTCCAATCAATCAAAACAACCACATCTGAAGGCAAGATTTGGGTTTTTTTGGCTATTTCAACGCCACCACTCTCGCCAAAAGCAAATAGCTGCAGCAGACTCTTATACCAACGTTTCACAGAATAATAAAAAAAAATTCAAAAAGTACTATACAAATTTTGCAAAGAACAGATTTAGCCACCAAAGGTGCACTCCTTTTATATTTATTACTAAATTACTCAATTAAATATAAGAATTCAAATAAACGATGAAATATCAAGAAATAGACTATTGCAAACTTTTCGAAATAAAAATTAAAGGAAGCGTTAAATTATTAAATTGAATATATTTAAGATAAAGCAAGTAAAAATAAAGTAAATAATAAATTATTAAATTGAATATATTTAAGCTAAATGTAATTAAAATCGAAGCAAACGATAAAAAATTGAAAAGTACGCCAAAAGTGGTCCAACTTAAACAATCAGACTACAATATCCGGGCCTGATGTCGGCCAAAGTGCCGAAGAAAGCCATCGCCAAAGTCGAAAATTCACTCCTGCAGTTCCTTTTCCAATGAAAATATCGGAGTTAACGCCGTTCTATATTTCCCCCTTCAAATGTCAACGAACTTCATTTGTCAACAAATAAAATTAGGTGAGTTGTCGTAACAGTATCCAGATTATATATGGTGCTCAGAAGTGTTTTTAAGCTTTCCACACTCAAACGTAAATATTTCAAACCTCCGTTAAAATATTCTGTAACCGGTTAAAACTTCAATTCTTTTACATCACAATAAATTTTAGAGAACCTGTATTAATAAAAATTGCGTAAAACTCATTAATATTTAGAACTTTTTTGTGTATGCATACTCTTCCTATATCTTAATTTTAATTAATCGAGATTTTCACTTTTCCATTGCCTGGCATTCTTTAACATAAAAATAATTTCAAGATCCCCCTCCCACAATTTCTTAAAATTTAATCCTCAGTTCAAGTCCTACATGAACTTCTCATTCTTTTGAGAGGAAAATAAAGCCACTGTAATCGAACGATCATGGTTGCGAGTTCCACAACCATAGCATTCATTCTTAGTCTTTTTAATGATAATTTGTTATTTTATTAATTTAATTACACACTTATGTACATGATATAAAAGAACTTTATCACGAAATTCTTTTTTCTTCAAAATTCGTTTTTTTTGTGTTAAAAATCTGTTTGCTTGCTATCCTGACTTCATTTACAATCATCTGGGAATACTAAACACAAAAGAACACAAACGAAATATCAAGTAAGGAGGGATAAAAGGGAGCCTTATGCTGAAAGATGTTTCCTAGAAATTCTCCGCGTGTGTTTCTATGCTTATTTAGCGAACAAAATAGAAAGCTGCAGCCAGTTTCACAACTATTTCTGTGTATAGTATATTTTGACGAACGAAATAAGTACAAACCAAGGATGAAATGTTCTGTTGAACAGTTTGAAATATTAAGTCAATAGATAGCGTCTAAACGTCCGAACGCGTTTTAAGTAGCTTCAACAGTTAGAAATAATTTATTTAAACACCGCCAAGAGGCGCCGTGTCTCATCTAAAGTGTGAGAGTGATCACGGGAAAAGTATTCAGATCATATTTGAGTTCTTGACCCCGAAAAATAGGTTTTTCATGTATGGGATGTAATTTTGTTCTCCTGTCCCCTAGAGGGGGATTGTTTGGGCTCTTTGGAGGCCCTTGTATAGTTGTAAATAAAATTAATAGTAAATAATATATAGAGAGAATAGGTGCGTAGAGGTTGCAATAAATGTGGAAGAGAGACACTGTTCTCTCTCTTGTTTTGAAATTTGGATTAAAATTCTAAACACCTGTAAATAAATTTCGACCAAATAGAAATGTGATTGAGGAGAAAAACAGAGGAAAATCAATAGCAATCCTATTTTTCTTTAAAAAAGAACTAACTATGATAGAAAATAGATTTTAATCCATGAAATCAGCTGATAAAGTCATATATTTGTCGATACTCCTCGTGCACAACATTAAAAAAATACCGAATTCAACTATTAGCTAAAAAATTTTGGAAAAAAGTGCTAATAAGTCCCTCGAATAAGTTCATTTCTCTCTACAAATGAAAGTCATCTTGTTAAACAAGTTTTATGGACAATTCTACTGATTCCCCTATCCCCAATTTTACCCTCAATTACATTGACGCTCGTTCCTCTTTTTAATAAACATCTCTTTCTTTTTTTAATCTAGTAATTAAAATCAACAGATGGCACTCACCTTTTTTCTTGGTGCACATATTTGCTATCCACTGATTCTACGCTTTTCTTTCATCACCCACTGAAGCAGATAGAGAGAAGAAAGGTCGTTGAATTCCTGAAGGACAGGATAAGTCAAGGCCTTCCCTCCAAAAAAAAGAGGAAAAAATTGAAATAATGCATCGGGCCATTTCCCGCATTACATTATTAGTGATTATTGGGGCCACTTTTTGTAACTTACGGTAAAACATTTGTTTAAATATTTAGCGATAAATCCTCTATATTAACATTATGTCATCAATTAACTTGTTATTAATTCTCATAAAAAGTAATGACTAATTTTTTTAACATAATATCATTATCCACCTAAGGGGCTATTGTTTTAGTAAAACCAAAATTGCCATACCAGACCACTTTTCAAAATTTTATCTTGTTTTTGAGTATATTTTTTATGTCTGCTTTCACTAGTAACGAAAAAATACGTATAATTTGTTGTCATATTATTTTTTCCAAAAATATGTCTTAATACATTTCTCATGAATTTTCTTATTGGATTGAAATAAAATATGTGTAAAAAATGTCTGGCACCTGCTTTCAACACTAATTGAATTTTCAAAAAAAAGTCGTAATAAATTTCCCCTAATCTTTTTATTAGATTTACGTGGGACAAATATAAAAATTAAGTATTTTATTTACTTATTGATTTATGTATTACCTTTAATCGTATGTAAACTGGAATCAAGATCACTTTCGGCGTACCAGATCACTTTTCACAAATTTTATTCTTTGCTTCAATTTTAATTACATTTATCTTAAACATATTCAATTTAATAATTGATCGTTTCCTTTAATTTTAATATCGGAAAAGTAAACTATTGTCCATTTCTCGAAATTTAATCGTTTAGTTTAATTCTTATATTTAATTGAGTAATTTAATGGTCATTATAAAAAAAAGCGCCCTTTGGGTGGTTAAATTCGTTCTTTGTATAGAACTTCTTAATTTTTTTTATATTTTCTGTTGTGTTTTGGATTCATCAAAATTGAGTTTCTTTTGATCATGTGAATTGTTTTTGATAATTAATCCATGCACATTATAAATTTAGAATAATGATTCTGATTCTTCCTGCGGTAAATGAATATTATATACTTAGGATTAATTACGAGAAAATATTTGGAACCTGTAATGTTAGCTTTCAATGCACAGGCGCAAATTTGAAATTTCAATTTTTCTCCTTATTGCTCTCAAATTATAGTGAAATCGCTCTCCAAACTTTCACATCACGCCAACGAGAGAACTGGGAACCTCGAACTGATTTAACGCGCATCAACCTCACTGCACTGCGGGTATTAAGAGGCATGAAAGTAGAGAGGCTCAAACTCATGATTAGACGAAGACCTGCTGTGAGTTTGCTGCTGTGGGTTGCCATCACAGAAAGCCTTGCAGTACGATAGGTGCTATTCAAATACTATCATTACTTATATGGTTAGCATTTTACAATGAAGCAAATATCGCTACTTTCGTTTGGCTTAGAAATTTATCCTGGACAGTATTTCGGTAGTCTCTTAAATAATCTATGTTCGATTATGAAGTTAAATATCCAAAGTGATCTTCTAATTAAGAAGTAGACATGCTTTCTAGAAATCTTATTTCTGACCACATTATTCAAATAGCTCATTATTTCAAATGGAACAATTAATCGTATACCAAAGTTTTATATAATGCAAATAATCCCAAATACGTTAAAATTAATGTTTGCTGGACTATCAGTAAGAATGTCATTTTTAAAGTTGATGTTCTATTTTCTGTAACAAAAGAACATCAACGTTAAAAATGAATTGAATAAATCTCCTTGAAAACTCTTGAAATGAGTTTGGACGTTCGGGAGATTAAAAAAATGTTAAACTTTATATCAACTACTATTGTTGGAAGGATGTAGTTAAAGAGCTAAGTAATTATGCGAAACATTGTTAAATTTGCCAATTAAATAAAAAGTCTCGTCAAAGAAGTTTGAAACTTTAACAAGTATTGTTTTTTTAAGGGGAACCTTTCGAAATGCTCTTTGCTACTATCGTTGGTGAGCTAAATTATTTCAAATTCACAAAAATATATTTACATTGGAGAGGAGCGCCACTTAGCTCTGAATGATCTATTGTTGTGTTAAGTTTAGAAGCAGAGTTTTTGAGCGACCGTTTTATATAGGCGTGGATATTTTTTTTTTATTTTGTATGACACAATGTATAAACTATGATAAATTTGTCCTTATTCAACATTTTTTAGTTTTGTTCTTTTCTACGTTTTTTTTAAAAATACTTTTAATCCCTACAAGTGCAAATGAAAAGACCAAAAGAAAACTAGAACTTCACAGTAGGGACGAATTTAATGAAAATAAAAGCAAATTACCAGGAAAAAATGTTCGGGAAAGTAATTTTTCACACAATTTAAGACATTATCTTAAGAGACACACAGCATCAGACTTACATAGAAAAAGAAATGAAGTTTTGAATTGCGAAAACAATTTGTGACTAAGAAAAAATAAGAAATCAGATGAAGACAAAACATATTTGCTAAAGGAAGTTGCTTAGCAATGAAAGAAGCGTCATTACATTTAGAGATAAACTTTTATCTGACCGAAAAGAAATGGTTAAGGGGACTTAGTACCTTTGTGCCTTCAAAAATTCGATTTTTCAAATTTGCTTTCAAAAAATAGTGTTTAATGTTAGGAACATTTTAAAGCAAACCGCGTCAAAATCCGACAATTATTACACTCTATGCAACAAAAAATGTAAATGTCTTAAGTGGATTGTTCTATGTAATGCAATGTAAACAAACCTCTTTTTCTCAGTTTGTTATTTTCACACTTTCCCATTGGATTAAAAAAAATGTTTTGCATGCAAAGTTATAATTTTTTACATGAGTGTTGTACTTGTAGATCTTTATTCTGTGAACTTCGATGTTTTTTAATAGGATGATTAGATTTTATTTTATAACATGATACATGAAAAAAAAAGTTACTAAATACAAACTTGATAATTTTTTAATTTTTCAATTTTTTTTAATGTAAGATAAATTTAAAATTTAAGGTTTACAGAATAAGGTCATTATTTAGCTTTAATTTGGTATAAGAATTGTGGTTCTACTGTACATATTTCAAATGTTATCTTGTGGGTAACGTACGATAAGCTAATTTATTTTTTAAATTTTTGTACGCATATTTCCTGTTGTATAGGAAAACATATTAATTTAATAGCAAAACTTGACCCAATATCTTAAAATATACACTTTATTACAGAAACTGGCAAAGTTTCATTTTGAAATGAGCAAAAATTGTTGATTTATGAAGAATCGAAAAGAGAGAGAGAGAGAGAGAGAAAGAGAGAGAGAGAGAGAGAGGAGAGAGAGTTTGTCAAAATGTGTGTGTGTGTGTTCTACTTTTGATTTCGAAAGGTACTAAGTCCCCTGCCTCATCACCAAATGTTTGCTCACCATCTGGATGATAAAGATGCTGAAAGGAAAGCTGGTGAAATTGCTCTATCAAAGTAGACTATTATGAAACGTATCGCAAAACTCTCAGGAAGAATTCCAGCATTTGGAACATCTTGTCCTTTATTGTACTTTTCTCTAGCTTTAGACGAAACTATGGACATATCTGCTATTTCACAGTTAAACATTTTTAAGCGATGATTTGATGAAAACCTTAATGTCGTTGAAGAACTTGATAGTCTGGAGTCTTGACTTGGCTTGGCAAAACAAGAAGATCAGACACTTGAAAACATAAAGTAGTGCGTAGAAAATTTAAAAGCAAATTGTAGCCAACTCATCAGAGGGTGTGCACTGACAAAAAGCCTTCATTTATAGGTAAAATCAATCACACTGTAACTTAGCTTGAAATTTTTATAAAATAGTTTTATACTAAAATATCATTGCATTTTACAGCAAGAGGCACTGAGTGCCAAAACTTTAAATTTGCAACTTGTTATGTGACCGATTCCAAAATGGTTGAATTCATTAGAGCAAGAGCATGCAACAGACAAGAACTCAAAGACTATTGCGAATTGTTAGACTTCGTATATGATCTTAACCTTTGTTGTGAAATGAGATGGCTTTCTAGATGAAAGGAACTATGTAGGTTTTAGATTTGGAAAAATAATGCTTCTAATTTTCTTAGAACACGAGAGAATCAGAAGAATAACGTAAGAAATTAATTAGGTCACTCACGTAAACAAATCATGTTTTTAATTAAATTTATCTAAATTGTACATTATTGTCTAATTTTATCAGCAGATTGTAAAAATAAAGTACCTTTGATAATTTTTTAGTACGAGCATTTTTATATATTTACAAAGTATATATTCAAAATAAAATAATTAAAGTAAATGCTGGCGTAAAAAACATAAAAATATTTTATATCGTATAAT
The DNA here is from genome assembly GCA_019974015.1 of Nephila pilipes. Taxonomy (NCBI): domain Eukaryota; kingdom Metazoa; phylum Arthropoda; class Arachnida; order Araneae; family Nephilidae; genus Nephila; species Nephila pilipes. The sequence goes on along the minus strand of BMAW01122952.1, from coordinate 15,378 downwards.
ACATTGTGAATTTTAGGTCGAAGCATTTATTATTGTTAGAGAAACAAATTAATTCAAATATCCTTTTTCAATGTTATAAAATGTATTACATAAGATATGGCACTCTTGATAAAATGCGAAAAACATTATATGAATATATTTTGCATTAAAAATAAATATTAAGGGCTTAATCTTGTTAATTATTTTGTATATTTTTAGTAAAAAGAACGAATTAATAAATGTAGCGTGAAATATGTTAAAAATTTAAATTCGTATTCTACTCTTATTTGCTTTCCTAATACACAATATCAACACTCAAATTAAAAACAGAAATTTCATAAGAAAAATCAATGTAAATCATTCTTAGGTTATACCAAAGTCCTATTCCTTAGCACACACACACTCATATATATATATATATATATATGCGTGTTTGTAGCAAACATCATTCAGTTAGTCCTACCTTATGAACCCTAACACTTGTGCAAAAAACAAAGACATACATACCAAATAAACTCACATCTCCTTTTGTAGATAATTCTTTTTATTTATTTTTTTTTAAAATGATTTTCTTTTACCTCTAATTCTTTTTTTCTGGATATTTTTGCGGATGGTAACGAATAGCATTTGGAGTAATTCATTCATTCAGCATTCAACAACAGGAAAAATATCTAAATTCTTAAAGGCTTCAACGGTATATTGTCCAGAAATTACATCAAATACGCGTAATATTTTTAGTACTCTCTTATAACCCTCATTAAAATATATAAGTTATATATGTACCCTGAGTAAAAGTTTCATGATTGATAAATGTAACTTTCAGGATTATTTTTCACAAGCAACTATTGAAATATTCATTAGAATTCTGTATTTTGCTATGGAGACATTGTTTATATAAATTTTGATCACGTAAATTGGAGAAGTATTAGTGAGGCTTTTGCTTTTTTCATTCAATTTTGCTCTGAAAGCAATAACACATTGATATGAACACCAACTAAATTATCCTTCCTAGAATTGGCTATGAAATGGCTGATCCATTCTTAAACTGCTGTGATACAGCGCTATTACAGCATTTTGCATTCTAAAGAAATCACCAGCTTTAATAGTGTAGCGCAGGCTATAGATAACCCCCACCAAAGACTTTTGCTTTGAACTCCCTTTCAAATGAATGAATGAATGTTTGAATGTTACAATAGAAAGTTTATAGCTTAAAAGCCATAAATGAGCAAAATCAGGTGGCTTGGGTCAGCCACATTCATGAACATCTGACTCTGTTACACAGGTGCGGTAGAGCTGAATCCTCTTTGTGAGGTATTGTTGACCCATAACATTGATATATATGTGAATTTAGGGCCTAGCCATGTGATGGCCGACATCGGCTTGCACGTGGGGAAAACTGATATTGACCGATAAGAGCGAATGGTGTTGCAGGGTACAAAAACGGAGTTTGTCTTTGGATAATTCATTCAAAAATGAAAATAAATTAAAAGGGGGGGGGGCGTGAGACAAACCTACCCGCGATTTTAAAAAGGGAGGAAAAAGAAGAGGAGGGATTCTTGCCGGGGAGCGATAAAGCGTTCCAGCTAGAAGTTGGAGGCGATTGCCTGCTCTTGCGATTTTAGAACTAAAATCGAACTGCATTGGATATTAGTGGTATTTCAACTATATGTGCTTAGACTTGTGCTGTGTAGCTATATGCGTTTTAACTTTGTGCTATGTAGCTATATGTGTTTGCTGTTTGTGCGAATAGAAACCAGGTGGAAGCGCCTAACTAGAATATAATCCATAGATTTGTAAAATAAAAAAATTGTTTTTACTTAAGCTGTGTGATCCCTTCACGTTACCACTTCATTCCACGCATTCTGGGATCACGACGTTACAATAGCATTACCGTAGTAATTTGAAATTATTAATAATATTGTCCGTTAATTATTAATAAAATTTATTAATAAATGAATCAGCAATTTATTAAAACAATGTGATGTCAGATTTCTCAAAATGATTCTTAATGAATTTTAAACGTGTTTTTTTTTAAAAAAATATATATGAAAGTCAATTTTTTTAAAAATAGAAGAAACAAAGAAATATTTGTGAAAAGACTAACTGGCGGTTTCAAAATAGCGACTTCCAGCTATTTTTCAGGAAAAGGTATGATATTAAAATGCTTTTTAAGTGATTTCTATGTATTGTAGCTACAAATGGAGGGTAGATTTAGAAAGAGAACACTTGAAATATTTAAATGACAAATAAAGTTTTAAAAAAATGACATTTTTTTTCCGAATTTGATTGATAATTATATTAAATAATATAGTCAGGCACTTTAGCAGAATTTTAAATGTTTCAAATTAAAGGAAAGCAACTCTCTAAAAATTGGCGGTCTTCTCAAGTCTGTACCTCGAATAATATTCTAAACAGCAGAAGTAATAGTTAAATTTGTAATGATTTTTTTGTTTATCGGTTTTACAGCAAAAATTGATAGAAAACGAAGAATTTAGTTTTTACTTCAAAGTTTTTATAAATTTTTTATATTTATAGAAAAGGGATTTATTCACAACGTCTTCAGAAATTCTTATACAACATAATCAGAATCTTTAAAAAAAAAGGTTATCTGACGTAGAAAAAACAAAGAGATGGGTAATTATTTCAATAATTAAGAATATTACTTATTCCATTAATATTTAAAATAAAATATCAAAAATTAATCTTACCACATGGATTCTGAGCGATTCATATATTAAATGAGATAATTCTTCTTATAATAAACACAGGCTATATTCAGGTTCGATATGACCACGAATTGACTGAACTGTTCTTATAAGAATGCGTTTGTTTTATTAGCGTGGCACTGAGAAACAACGCAATGATAAATGGAGAGGTACTTCGAACTATGAACCTTGGTCAAATGAAGAGGACAATACCTAAGCCGGCAGCACCAGCTCCTAACTTCCATACCAAGCCAATGGAGGACTTGGAACATCGACAAATTTAACTTAAATCAGTGCCTCTACACGACAAGTCTTAATTTGGATCAGGGCTTGAGCCTAAGAATCGATGAAGCCAACGCCGGTCGCGAGTCAGCAACCAAGACCGCTAGACTACTTATAAATTGGAAAGTGCATGCTTCATTACGACAGGTATTTTGCCTTGCACTCTACCTCTCTCTCCTACACACATACGTACACTCAGGGAAAGAGACGAAATAAAGTTTTAAAATGCGCAGAAAATTAAGTAAGTGCTATGAGAAACCTCACAAAAGTTGTACTAAGTAGGCAGAAAAAGGGATTCTTGGTGGAATTTTACGAATGCTACTTGAAAGAGGAAATCAGTATTTTTAAGTGTGGAAGAAAAGCTTTCGTGTTAGTAAATTGAAATAAAAAGAAAGATGACAAATTTACTTGTCATTATAAAATCCCTCCTTCGTAGGACTCGAACAACAACTTGGCCAGGGATATTGACGACCTAGCAACCATGGAAATTCTGTTACATATTTTCTTAAGAATCTTACTAATTCCTTTGACTAGTGGTCACGGTATAGAGCAGGGGTATTCAACATTTTCCACTTTGGGGAACCCTTTGAGCTTACCAAGGAACCTCTTGATCAAAGAGAAAAAAAAAAAGTTAAGTCGAAGCTTTATCCTTTCTCAAATTTGCAAAAGTATTATTATATCTTTATACACATAACAACATAAACATCTTAATGAGGTAAAGAATAGTAAGGTACTTAATGTTTTTTTTTTGTTTTCACAAATATATATTCTATGATAATAAACAAAAGTAACAATATTTTAAATTATAACAAATTTAGAAAGTGAAGATATTTTAAATGACTTGGCTATGATTGCTTTTTATTGCAAAGTATTTTTACTTGCGGAATAATTTTTGAAATCTGCAACCTAATGTCATCTTCAGCATCCAATCTTTTTCTGTATTTTGTTTTCTTCGCAGCATACAAAGAGAAAGACTTTTCGCATACATATGTTAAAACAAATGACACCGAATGTTTAACAGCTTTTTTCAGGATATTCTTCTCTAATATCAATCAAAAAGTGCGAGATATATCCACTTGACTAAATTTTAGTTTCAAATGAGTGGCAATCGATGTATTAATTTGATATTCTCTTTCTTTTATTAGGAGTTCGGGGGTGTCTCAATCTTGAAAAGGATTTTGGATCCAAGATAATTTCTCTTTTGAAATTCAATTCAAATATTCAAGAAATGTTTTTTGAAGATCTGATAAATATTGTAGAAAATAAATTTTTATGTTTTGATCGAGATTAGCGCTACTTTCTGCGGAAATATTATAGAAATTAGAAAAGCATTCAATATTATCTTTCAAAATGCAATCTGCTCAAAACTTCAATTTGAAGAATGGCGTCAGTTTTAATTTGTGTCTTGAAAATAGTGATATTTGCTCCTTGTAGGGATGTGCTGAGCTCATTTAAATAACTAAAAATATCAGCTGGATTCACATCTTTCTGAATTCAAACTGCATCATTTAATTTTTGAACTAATTGAGGTGCATGTTCAGATAAAATACTCTTATTTTATCTTTTAATTCTCAAAATCTTGCCAACACTTTCCCATGAGATAACCAACGGAATTTCGTGTACAACAGCGGTGTTTTATATAAACTTCCTATAATTTTCGCACATTTTGAAGTTGTGATTAAGCAAATAGAGTTCTATGGAACACCTGCTAAAATTCCAACTAGGATTCCGCGTAACCCAGTTTGAAGATCTTTGGCATAGAGCAAACTAAAATGAAATAACCAAAGTGCACTAAATATTTAAACTAGCTTCAAATAATTTAACAACATAAAATAAAATATTACAATCAATAATAAAAGTAAAAATAAATGTGACACATCATCATGAATTAGCTGATTTTTTTTTACATTTAAAAATAGTTTATCACTATAGATAATCCTCAGAGCCCTCTAAAAAAGAAAATTTTCCACACAAGCTCATTTCAAATACTACAGTAAATGATTTTTGAGTTTGCTCTAATAGCAGAAATATTCTTGAAAAGCACAAAATAATTTTTAAAATATCCTTGAAATATAGAAAAGTGTTCTTGACATCATTAAAATACTCTGGCATATACGAAAAATCTTACTAAACATAAACATGGTATTAAGAACTATATGTTCCGTAAGAATTCTGCTTTAACTAATGTCAATAAAAACAAAATTGGTTACCTATGGATTAAATATAATTTAGAAGATAATTGTTAAGTAAAAATGGAGATTTATTTCTCTCATAAAACGAATTTGAATTGATATTTTCTTTCATGTCTTTTAATTTCTTTTTTCAACAGGAGAAGCTTGATAAGTTCAAAGAAACCAATCTTAACAAACAAGACCTGATTCACTTTTCTGATTAATTTGTTGTCATGTTATTCACATTAATTCTCTATGGACAATCTGATGTGGAAAATTTTCAACTTCAGATGCCAGATAATTATGGGAATCTACTGTGTGACTTGTTCATTTTTCATTTATGTATAGTTCAGCATTACTGTTATAGGAACTTTAAGAAAAATAATCAAAATTAGCCATTGATAGTGCAAATAATACACTGTGTGTTGCACAAAACCTTTTAACAAAATTTTCTTTCTTTTTTTGTTATTGTTCCAATAAAAATATTGTGTTTTGGACAAATGTAAATTTAAATTTTAGAATAGCAATAACAAATTTCAATGCATGTTATGTGAATTAAAGAGATAATTATTTACAATAACCTATGAAAATTAACACCATTAAAAACAAATCAAAGTTTCACATCTTAATTAACACCGAAAGTGTAACAATTATAAAGATATAAGATTCATGAATTTATACAAAAGGAATCTGAATATTAAAAAAAAAATGTACGACCATAAATCGTTTGCAATTCCTGCTGTTAAAGAAATTAAACTCAATCACTCCCCTCCCCCCGCCGAAGAGCCGATGTGGTTGTTAATTTATTTCTGTTGATCTGTAAACGAAATTTATAAGGCTTTCTTTCTCATGATGTTGCTTTTAACTTGCAGAGTAGACACAACTTTTGCAAAGGTGACGAAAATTATTATTATTATTTTGCTTTATAGCACTATATTTATTCTTGTAGAGTAAACTCACAGGAAAATACTTTTCCCGAAGAACAACTATTGAGGAGATAATTTCGAAGAGGAAATTTTGCATCTGTCGAAATTCATTGATTTGAGTTTTCCGGGTCAGTAACCATGGCGGATATTAATACATCTTGAATAAGGTTATGTTCTTATCGATAAAACCAAACAAATAGGTGGAAAATAAGATTTAATAAGTTCAAGTGATTTACTTAATCAAGATGATCATACTTAAAGAGATTTTAAAAGTGAATTATTTTTTTATAATACTGTCCAGCTATGTCGAAAGAACTGCCCGTAGCGGCGTGGTTTGCACCGCCAGAGAAAGAGACAAAAGAGAGGGCTATATTACGCAGGTAACTTTTTCGGTGCTATGGAAAACGGGAACACTCCCGAAAAATTATATTTATTTAGCAGAAGAAAGGGGCTGTTGTTGGAAGTTTACGCATGCTACTTGAATGCAATGTTTTTAAATGCGGAAGAAAAGATTTCGCATTGATAAGTTGAAATAAAAAAGAACATGATAAAGAGGAATTTATTTATCTTCTGATTATATATATATATATATATATATATATATATATATATATATATATATATATATACTGGTGTTTAAAATTAAGATAATTTTCCGATTTGGTCGATTATCTCTAGAACTACTGGATAAATGTTAATGAAATTTGGTGTGTACATAGGGTTGATTTAATACCAAAAAAAAAAAAAAAAAAAAAATCGTTCTACAGTCATAATACACACGCATGTTAGTATGTAACACTTATCGGATCCACAAAGTATGAAACAGCAGTTGAAACAAAAAAAAATGATTAATAAGGGATATGGTCCCCTCTTACAGATATACACGCCTCGCACAGTGATTTTATACAAGAAACAAGGGAGTTTAAGAGATGCTGTTTTCAGGTCTTGGATTATTCTTGGACGGGAGTTGTGAATTTCAATTGACCTCCCCATAGTGTCCCAGGCATGCTCTATAGGACTGATGTCTGGAGATCTGGCTGGCCAATCCATCCTGCGAATATCTTCCCTTTCCAGAAATTCGTTTACCGATGAGCTCTATATCGCCTCTCGTTGTCAGCCATTAAAAGGAAATCAGGATCAACTGCATCCCTGAAAAGGTAAACATAGGGTGCCAAGATTTCATCCATATACTTCTCAGAAGTCACAATTCCTGTTTCAAACACATAGAAGTGTGTGCTGCCATCCAATCTAATGCATGTTCTAAGCCTTCGCTTCCGTAATGGTCGGTTTCTTGGACATTGAGGGCAGGTAGCGGGTCCTTGGTTCTCTCCATATGAAAGTACGACGAAAATCACTGGTTAGGCTGAACCGGTTTTTATTAGGGAAGACAACGGTCAGCATCGATCCATGCTAAAATTTATGCGAAGAAGTTTTCAATCGTTTATTCATAAGTAGTTTAATTATTTTTTGTTTCTGCATATGAGATGGAAAAAATTACTTTGGTGAAATTTCACAATTTTTGCAGGCTCGAACGATTTTTCTATTAGAAGACCCATTCTGCTAAAATATCTACCTGCAAATTAAATTATTTTGAGTTCAAAGCAATTAAGATGCAGTTTCAGTTTTCATGAAAATATTATTCGGGAATTCATTTTTAATCCTCGAGAATTTGCCGATAATTTTTCAAAATAAATATTTTCTATATACTTGCGCAAAAGTTAATGATAATTTTATCTTTTCGAAAAGAAATTAAAGATATAAAAATTATAAATTTGATTGAAAAATTATATTTAATTATTATGTTTAAATGGGTATGTATGTATATTTTATGTGTGTCAATGTGTATAAAAATTTGTATGCACATATATATGTATGTATATATATATATATATATATATATATATATATATATATATATATATGGGAAAATGACTACAACCTTAAGAGGATAAATGATTTATTGAACACAATGAAGGATGAAATATTAAAAGATATATGTTAATCACCAAGGAGAACGTCTTTCTCCTGCATCTAATGGTTATCGTCCGTCCGAGTGATTTTTCCATGCAGGGCGCTATTGACGGGTGTGACGTCAGTTTGGATTGCTCCACTCGACGGAAAAGGGAGAGGAGGATGCAAAAGTGCACACATCGGCCATCATGACCGGGAAGGCGACCTCGCCTGATGACATACAATGATAAAGTGGTACAAAATATATAGTAATAAAATATTAAGAATATGCACACACATTGTTATACAGTAGATGAAAGAATATTACAACAGAAAATATCATCAAAGAAAAATTGCAAAAATACTGAAAAATGAACAAATTTAAAGTAATAATTGATATATATAAGAAAAAGTTCATACATTTCCACCAGGGGTAAGAAAAAATAATGTTAACGATACATATAAGATCAAGGCTAAAATAAGAATCTGGAATGAGGAACATATATTCAAGTAAGATACTCTTACTTCTAAATACTTAACTTGGTACCAAAATGAAATAAGAAAATGTTAGTCATTCACTAAAAATAAAAGTAAATAAATAAAAGTTCTGTTTCTAATTTCCATGATAAAAGTCTTTCACTGGAAGAAAAATAGAGGACAGCTTTAAATGCGGAAATGAAGTAGAGTTAATCTTGTTTGTCCAGAGTTTCATGAACTCTGCACAAGTAGAGATTTTGGATAGTCCGTCGACAAAATCACACTTTTCTACTTCAAAAGTGTCATTGTGCTTGACTTTTGTAACTTTGTATGGTCTGAGATATTTTTGCTTAAGTTTCAAGCCTGGACCAAACTGAGTGCGCTTAATTGCTACTAGGTCATGCAGTTGATACTTATGAGCATGTCTGTGCCTGAGATTGTACGTGCGGCGATTCTCATCTTGAACCTTGTAGATTTGCTATTTGGTATCTTGACGGAGAGCATCACGTTGTTGTTGAAATTGAGCTGTAATCTCATCGTCAAGAAGTTGGACAATCTCAATGTCCTGGAAAGACTTCCTCTTGGTGCCGAAAAGGAGTTCAAATGGAGTCATCTTGATGCTTCTTTGAAAAGTTGAGTTCAGGATTTCTTGAAAAGGTGGGGTACGGGGGAATACCATTTCTCAAGATTATCCGCAGAAAGTTTTGATAGTACAGCAATGATGGTTGAATTTTGTTTTTCAATTTGGCCATTAGATCTTGGAAGACCAGTTGTAATTTAGATATGAAGGATGTTTTGTTTATTGCAGTAATCTTCAAATGCGGAGGAAGTAAATGTTGATCCTTTATCAGTGATGATCCTTGCGGGGTTTCCGTAGACATATCGTTGGTTTTATAATCGATTTATGGTTACTGCAGCGTCCGTAGATTTAGTGGGATACAGCCATGTAAATTTAATGAATGCATCTATCACTGCAAAAATATGCTTATATTCTTTAGAAGTGGTCGCAAGGGGATCTAAATGTTCTAGATGAATGCATAAAATGGTAAATAGTTTTTTTCTATCGGGTGAAGCATTCTTCTTGTTTACCACATTTACGGTTTGTGAGAATGCATGTAACGCAGTTTCGAATGCAATTTTTAACTTTATTTTTAAGTCGTGGGATGTAAAAGTCTTTGCTAACTAAGTCTTGCGTGCGTAGAACCGCAAAATGGCCACGTTCATGAGCAGTTTTAATAATGTCAGCCTGAATTTCGTCTGGTACCACAAGTAAATCGTTGTCATTAACTGTTTTGTACAAAATTTTGCTCTTTACGATGTAGTTGTCACGCGGCGTTGTTTCGTGAAGTTTTTTTTTATCGCTGTTATTTGGTCATAAGTCTTTTGCGCTTTGATAAATTGAAGGTGGACACTATTTTGAATTAGCATACATTGTAGAGGTCGACTGAGGGCATCCACATGAGCCATCTTTGAGCATGTACGGTGTTCTATTGTACAGCTAAATTCTTGAAGAAAGAGTGATTTTCCGTCTTTTTCTTTACTACCGCAACCTGACTAACATTAGGGGATAAACACGGCTCAACAATTCCATTTTTATTCCATTCGTCAATTTAAGCGTCGACTGCATCTCGTTCTGCAAATGGTAAATGTTGGGGCTTATGAAATATCGGCTCATCGTCTGTAAGTGTGATATCAAGCTCTGTGTGCAGTTTTTGTTTTCTTAGGGATGTATGTCGATAACAGTTGTTTGACTTCAGCTCAAGTTTGTTGAGATACATCGATATCAAATGTGGGCGAATCGTCAGAGATTGTTAATTTACACTGTCAGATGGTCTTAAAATTTGTGAAAATCTTTCGCCTATGGGAGATATATCTGGATGTGCTTGTTTAATAACGTCACAACCAATTATGAGGGCCTAATTAGTACAAGAATTTGGTACCACAGAAATAGTCATTGGAAAAATTATGTCATCTATAATGATTTCAGAATCGAAAGTACCATTCACATTAATTTTCGAAAACCCAAAACCTGTTAATAATGTATTGGTTTGTTTTAGTGGTGGTGCATCTATATTATGTAAGTCGACTTTCTTAGTAGTGTCAGATTGCTACCTGAGTCTACTAATCCGTTAAGTTTACGGCCAGAAATTGTTACATCTTTACACATATTAATAGGAGGAGGCAATTTATGAAAGGCGTTTACACAAAAAAGAGGTGTAGAACCGTTATTTAAATTACTTCGTCGGCATTCAAATGATTTGTGACCATAAAGATTACATGAGAGGCATATGGGAACCTGCGAACGATTGGGACAAAATTTTGATAGATGACCTATATCATTGTGATTAAAACAACGTTGGGAATTTTTAGCAGCGTCAGAAACGTTAAATTTTGTGGGTTTTCGTTGGAAGTTTTGTTGTTTAGTATCTCGTCTTCCGCTGTCGTATGAATGACGAAAATCTGGTGAATTTGAGCTATGTATTCCGATGTTTTTAATGACAATTTCATAGATACGTAATTTCTGCTTAAAATCCGAAAATGGGTTGCACCATAGAGAATTATATCTGAACGAGGTCCATCAATACCATTAATGACGTTCTGGATAACTGATGCTTCGTCAATATTTGAATCACATCTGTTAACTAATTCACGCATGGAATTAAAATATTGTGTCAAAGTCTCGGTTTTATACATTTTTCTTTTTTCTAATTGGCGGTGAATTTCTATTGAAGTAACTGAATCCGAAAATTCTTCAAGTAAGGCTATTTTAAATGACTCGTAGGTATTTAAATTTCTTTGAGAAAAAAGAAATGATTTGGCATTCTCAAATACTAAACTTTTTGCAAAAATTAATTTTTGAGAGGAGCTGATATTTGGAAATAAATCAAAATTTTCCTCAATATCACGAAAAAAAAAAAACTATTTATAGAATAAAAATCTTCACCAGTAAATTTTCTGCAAGTAGCCGAAATGTCGCGCAATAAACTCCAAAACTGAGCATTTATCTCTGTAAAGGAAGAATCGTTTGAATGGGAAGGGACAGTGTTGTGTATACAGAGAGAAGTGTTTTGTGTACAGATAAAAGTGTTTTGTGAACAGAGAAAAGTGTTTTGATGTGCCGGCAAGAAAGAGTAACCTTGTACGCTGGTCAGGTCTGAAAAGGGGGGAGGGGATTTTCGTGACTTTGGCTGGTTCCCTGTGGCGAAAAATTCCTATTTAGTGGCGTGTGATCTGCTGTTCGTTTTGGAAACATGAGTTGATTCTCAATATTGTAAGCTACGTCTTCTTTTTCAGAAACGGAGGATTCCGAGTTATTTAATGTTAGTTGGTATTCAACCAAGTTCGTCAAAGCTATAAATATACTATCGTATACCTTTTGCTCGTTTGTTTCCTAAATGTAACAAATTAGCTACGGAAATTAAATCAGGCAATGATAATTGGGTTCAAATTTTTTCTTTGTGTTCTTAGACTCTAAACTATTTAGGGAATGTAGAAAAATTTCTTATCTTCTTTCGTGAAGAACGGTCCAATTCGGTGAATCCTATTATAGAATTCAATATTTTAACTGCACGAGTTGTGCCACATTTCAACGAATCGACAATTATGGGAATATCACCTAAATTAATATTTTTAGAGGACATCTTAATGTACAGAATTAATAAATTTGAAACTTTATGGAAGGTGAAAGGTTGTAATCAAAATTTCCTTATCACACTTTAAATTAAAACTACCAAATACAGTAATTTCAAAGCAAAAATGCACAAACAAAATTAAATTATATTAAATTTTGCTGGCCTGGGTTTGGGGAATAGTCCGTAAAGTGGAATTCAGTAAAGCAATGTATTAATATCTTGGATAGCAGTATAAGTCACCATATGAATCCAAAAATGTTCCACATTTAACTAGTCGTTATACAAAATAAATTGTATTTTTTGTCCAATTTTATTTTCTCTCGTCTAGAGGAGATTTCCTTTAAAATACAAGAGAAAGGCCAAGCCCCCAAAATAAGAGGAAATGACTACAGCCATAGGATGATAAAAGATTTAATGAACACAATGGAGGATGAAATATTAAAAGGTATATGTTAGACACCAAGGAGAACGTCTTTCTCTTGCGTCTAATGGTTATCGTCCGTCAGCGTCCATCCGAGTGATTTTAACATGCAGGGAGCTATTGACGGGTATGACGTCAGTTTGGGTTGCTCCTCTCGACGTAAAAGGGAGAGGAGCATGCGACAGGGCACATATCCAACCCTATATATATATATATATATATATATATATATATATATATATATATATATATATACTAGCTGATACCCGCCCGCTTCGCTGGGCAGACGATAATATTATATTTTGGAACCTATACATAAAATATCAAGAAAATTGGAGCATTGAAACGACCTTTGTGTTCTCTAGATGGTTTTTTATCGGCATTAATTATAACCTTGAACTCCTTTTGGTCTTTAGGAACTGAATCAACAGCAGCTTTGAAATCGTGAATATACCTGTTATGTTCATGTAGCTCCTTTTGTAATTGGCTAATTCTGGCTTAACACCTCGGAAAATACCACAATGAATGTTTCTTTCACGTTCTTCATCACAGAGAAAGTAAAACTGAAGAAAAGAAGGTTGTTGAGGAGGCTCAGCCAATAGGCTACATATCCTGTGGTATACCTGGCCCTGGACTTTAAATGTTGGCATAAAATTTCCTTCCTTCAATTCTTTTGCACCGAATGACGTCATCTGAAAACATCCATTATACTTACGAATCGTAGAAAGAAAATGTTCTGAAAGCTGATCCTTATGGCTAAAAAGACTATTCAAAGGTTCAGGGAAGGATCTAATAACAGGAAGCAGGACTTGACCATCACTCCAGCACATTCCTGGAGGTTCTTCTATCCTTTTAAAGCACGGCACCTCGAACAGGGCAAACGTTTTCTGATACTGACAATTTTATCATTTGAATAGTCAATATATATTTCATATTTAAAACCAGACAAGTTTTTGGAAGTCCATGGCGCTAATTTAACTTTTGATCTTTTTTCGTTGTATTTAATTACATCTGCCTGATTCACGTGGGGGTTATTAGAAAAGTATTTTCTTACAGCTGCAGGATGACTTTGAGTATATTTTGTAGCAGCTTGTCTTACTTGTTTATATCTAATTGAATTTGAGAATCTTTTTCTTCTTTTTTTACCTTTATTTAGTTGAAGAGATATTACATCATTAATAATCGATTCACTTGAACTTGAAAAATCAATGTTAGATATTGATTGAGTCTTTGAAACAAACAAAGACACATTTTCTTGAGGCTGAAACACTAAAGATGACACATTTTCTTCATTTTGTTTCACATTATCATAACCAGGATTAACTTTACTTCTATTTGTTAATCCAACTATTTAAATAAAACATCAAAATGACCACTATTACAGTTTCCCGTAAAACGTAATATTTTTTCCCCCTGAATTGTTTCCTCAACAGAAGCTATAAGGCAGCCACCTTGATAAACTTCGAACTGATAGGAAAATAGCTCTGCCGCCGCCATAATTTAGCAAATAGATCCATACGTGTTTGGTTTACACATTTCGATAAAATATAAATCGTTAGTATTATAAGGGGCGCCAGATAGCATTTGAGTGTAGCATTTAAGCCGATCCCAGTTGTCAAACACGTGAGAAACAATAATATTTCTCATTTTATACGCCATCGATATGTCACCGAACACCAGCAAAGACAGAGACGAAAATAAACATGCTCCGTCGTCAAGAATTTTAAAAACTTTGAAAGGAGTAGGTATTCCATCGATCCAAATATATTCAACATCCATCATTAAGAACTATAACTGAAAAGTAAATATGAATGATTCGAAATAAAAACCACCGTTTTTAAAAACAACGTTTTTATATGGTGGCAAAGTTTATTAAAAAAATTATTAAAATATTAGTTAAAACTGGTCGCAAATATCTAAATATTGCATTGTTAGGCAAATAAGAACTGTTCCCAAAATTTCAGAGCTGTAGCTTGATGGGAAGTTGGTTAAATTAACAATAGACAATTTGATGACACACTGATACACATTCATACAGACACACACCAAGTGAAATACATAACAACGTTAAAACTAACTAAAATGAATTAATCCGGTAAATTAAATGGTTGGAATACAGTGTAGTCAAACCACTCTTGGAGACAGGAATTATTGGGCGGTATTTTGACAAATGTTGCTAAATTGGTCCGCGAAGCTGACTTAACATTCAGACAAAAAGAAAAAAAAAAAAAATTTCGCCAAGTTTGGCAATTATTCAAATTGCGCGAAGTGATTGGCTAAACTGCATTATTTAAAAAAATAAGAGTTAAAACTTGACGCAAACTTCTAAATATTGCATTGTTAGGTGAGTACGAACGATTCCCAAAATTTTAAAGCTCTAGCTTGATGAGAAGTTGGTTAAATTAACGATCGAAAATTTGATGACACACACACTCACACACATACGCACCAAGTGAAATTCAGAAAAACGTTGTAAAAATCAATTTTTTATTAACCTACAATGAAATACTTTTCAAGTTAAAAAATATAACCGAAATTAACTTTTTTAAATCAAATTATTTTAAAATTCAACAAAAAATACTAACAAAAAAATGAAGTATAATAAAAATTTTTAGCAAAAAGGATCACGTAATAGTGATCCTTTTTGATCACGTAATAGTGATCCTTTTTGCAAAAGGATAACTCTTACGGTAGCAGCATATCTGGAACTGCAATTGAATGTACAGAATAGCTCTTAAAAATCATAGCATTAAAAATAATTCTGTATTCTGAAAACAATAAAATATCTAGCCATTTTAAAAAATGAAAAATGTTTATTTCCTAGAAAACAAAAAC
>BMAW01122941.1:293550-309715 GCA_019974015.1 Nephila pilipes | reverse complement strand
TCAAAGAACTATTTTAACAAAAATTTATTTTTTTAATGATACACACATTGTCAAATAAAATTCTAGTCAAAGTTTAAAACTTTTACATCTAAGATTGCTCTAATAAGTTAATTCTTACCAAAATAATTTTTTAAAAATATGATTTAGTTTAATTTAAAATGAACTTTTTTCTTAAAAAAAGTCTGAACATCTATGCATTCACTTAAAAATGAAAGAAGTTAATGACAGAATTGTGTTTTCAAATTTGACTGAAATCATATTAGATACGAAATGTATTATGTTTTATTTGTGATATGATTTTATAAAATTTGCTATGTTTCAATTGAGATGGGATCCTGGAAGATTTATTATGTTTTTTATGTGATTTAGATTAAATTTCATTGACATTTCCTTTTATTCGTTTTAGACAGAAACTTATAGGCTAATTCAAAAGGATTCATTTAATTTCAATATTTTCAAAATCAAGCGACACAAAATGATAAGTAACACACGAATACAAAGGGAAAGTATGTAAGTTTTTTTACACGTGTTTGCGATATAACTTCCTTTAATAACACGTATTATGTTAATTCGATATGTGAATTCCTGCCAAACACGCCATAAATTGTCATTGGCTGTACAGCAGCAGAAATCCATTGGTTAAGTTCATTTAAATTTGTGGGTAATGGCGGCGCATACATTTTATATTTACAAACCTTCAAAGGAAGAAATCGCACGATACCATATCAGTGATTTCAGTAACCAGCTATGTAACATCTAGTCATCTGGTCCTCTGCGGCTAATCCAACTGTGAGATAGCTCCATGAAAGCTTCTAAAAAAACTTTTGTGAAGTAGCTTTACGAAGAAAGTAAGAGAACCATTTATTTTTCGCAATATAAAACTTCCACAGTCTTCCTTCGTATTCATGTATCATTTATTCTGTGTCGTTTAATTTTAAAAATATGGAATTTTGAAATTGGATAAATCATTTTGAATAATTCTATGTCATAGAATAGGATAGGAATTATAAACCATTTTTAAACAAAATCTTGAATATTAATTATCATTTTCTGGAAAACATATAGAGAATTGTCTATTTAATTAAACTAGATATTCCTATTTATACAAATCTTTTTTTTTTCCAGTTTACAATTTGCTCCATTTTTAATTTTCTATTCTTCATAATGATTCATTTTGCAATAAATTTTAAATTCTGCGTTTGTAAGGTGTTACTAACTTTTAAAAATGCAGTGTATTTTGAAAGAGAATATGTCTCGTAACATTATGATCATATATAAATGTTAAAGATTTTAAGTTCCGAGTTAGGCACTATTTCATAACGTGAACACGGTAGCCTAGCTCGTGATAGACGGAATCATCGCCGGCGTTGTTTTTGTCGAGTCGTGTGTTTTGGGCATGATATCACTAAAAGACACGCCGTGTAGCGAGTCTGAGACACGTTAAATCTGGTCGAGGTCCCAAGTCCTCCAGTTGGAGGGGTGTGAAAGTTTGGAGAGAGAGGTACCGGCACAGGTGCCGACCTCGTCACTTGACCGAGGTTCAAAACCACGAGGTCTATCGTTAATGGCTCTTTTATTACTTCTAAGTGCGACTTTAATAAGCAATCGTTCAATCAATACTATTTTATAACTTTAGGTAAAGATATCCTCAAAAAACTAAGAGGTAACATATTTTATCATTTAGCCTCCCATTTAACCATTTAAACTATAAAATGATAAAGATTTAAAATAATATTTAGACTCATACGATTTTGTAATTAATCCGAATATGACTTTTTCCAATCATTAGAATATTTATAAACTTTATTTTATAAAATAAAACTTTCAATACCCAGCGTTGTAAGGGAGATATTTTTCATTTGTTTACTTATTTGAAGTAAACGATAAATTCCAAGAATGATAATTTCTATGCAGTGGTTCTTAAGTGTTAGACGCGGAGTTTTCACAGGGATGCCTCGAAATTTCATATTTCCATTTCTTTATATATATATAATTAGTCATGATTTGACAAAAGGTAGGGAATTATGGAGAAACTTTAGTTCAAAAAGCGCTCTGAGACTTGGAAAATGTTTGGGTACCACTTCTCTAACAATTAAATTGAAGCAAACAATAAATTTATTGATGTTTAACTTAAATATACGAGATTTATAAACATGTATATTAAGTTAGAAGGATTTTCTCATCTCTAAAGTAGCATTTAAAATAAAATATTTGATCAAACTTGTCAAATTTATTCAACAGTGACACGTATTTTTTAGACTTTCATAAAAAGTTCTAGCATTAAAAGTATTCAACTCTATATCAGATATAACGTATATAAGATAAAAATATTAAATTTACAAAGATAAGAATAATTTAAACGAATCTAAGAACCACAAATGTGGGTAATTCACTGTACGCCCAATGTCAAAATTATAAAGTCTCAAAATGTACCATTCACGGGGCCAAGTTAAGAATAAATGATTCAAATTTTCGACACAAAAATTACTGTCTTACAATATTCTTGAAATTCTGAATAATTTGATTCTAAATGTAATTATTTTTTGAATAGCAGAATGCATAAGAAGAAAAAAAGTACCTAATTTTTATTTGAATTGTACATCAGTCTCATTGAAACCTTAAGAAAAATATTTGATATTTATAATATATTTTGAAAATTAAACCCATTGCTGCTGAAAGTATTCCTGAACATTGACAAACAGACACACAAATGTTCAATTTCGTATATGATATAGAATTTCTTGATCATCATCCGATTTCGCTCTGCTTTTCATAGTCAGTCATGCTTCCTCCATTTGGGAGAGTGTTTGAATGTTGTTTAACATTTTTTTCTTTAACATTACCATTTCTAAGATATTAAAAGCTTGACACATTGTCGTTTTCAATCAGGTATATTACATTAGTAAATCTAATTTCTGGAGTAGCCCTTCAAATCACAACGATCAAAGAATTCTTTCAAAAAAATTCTCTAAATTTCTACAATAACTTTTCAATAATTAACAATACTCTCATATGAAATATTGTCCCTAACTCACAAAATATTTATTGTAAATGTTCTCATAATATTATCTAACATTCTTACACAATTTGATTCATAACTCAGTTCTTATGAACGCTAAATCTCTCTTTCCCTTACCCCATCCAGGATTTTCTTTCTCGTATCTCATTATCAACATAACATTTTACTCAAAATGTAAAATTTTCTAAGTTCATGAAATCCCCCCTTTCTGTGTGTGTATGTGTGTCTATGTATACAATTGGAAATCATTTGCACGCAATTCAATAACACGCGAGGCTGCTTTGCCCGTGGTTTTGCTCTGGCTTCCTTGCAAAGAAATTCCTTGTGATATGATTCCTACACCTTGGCGCGTTATAATTCTTATTTTTCTTTGTATGAAATTAAAATTCATATTTTGTTCGGATGAAGAACAGACGTAAATACCTTTTTCTTCTTCTTTTTATACTGCTGGCCATTAAAATCGCAACACCAGCAAGGAATGTTCTGATGAATTTCAAAATCACATGAAAGGAAGAAAATGTCAGAATATGCAAATGATTAGTATTTCAGCGCATTTAGACGACACAGGAGGGAGAAACAACACATGAAGCACTGTATAATAGAAAAGTTAAGCAACGGATTTCTCATTTGGAAGCGCTTTGTAAGGTTGAAATTTGCTCAAAATATCTTTTTATACCTCGAATAAGAAGAAGAAATGCTTGCTAGAAAGTTTCGGAATTCGATAGAGGTAGGATTGTTGTCTATTGAGAATGTGGATTATCGTTCCGTGGTATTGCACGTTGCCACTGTCATGCAAATATGGAATCAATGGGTTGCTAAAGGTTCATACTGAAAGGCGTGCAGGATCTCCACGCCTTCCTATGACCAACACCCAAGAGAATAGACATAACATATTGTGAGGTTAGACCTCCAAAATTACATTACGAAACATTAGTCAGGAAATGTGCATGTTTGCAGCACACCCATTATCCGCTCTTTCGGCGCAACGACATTTGCAGCAGCGAGGACCGTCAGCACGGCGACCATTATTTCGGCTTCCCTTGACAAATCAGCATAGAGAGAGACGGCAACTCTGGAACGCCGAGCAACAAATCTGGATACAAGAGTGACACAATATCGTATTTTCAGATGAGTCTCAGCTCTGCGTGCAGTATTCTGATGGCTGTATACGTATCTGGAGGCTCCAAGAAGACCACTCGTCGCCTGCTTGCATTTTATAGCGGCATAGGAGCCCAGAACTTGGTGTGATACTCAAGGTAGCCATTGGGTACACGACATTCACATCTCTACTTCGGATCGACGGTGATTTGAACACAGATAGGTACATTTCTGAGATCTTACGTCCAGTGGTTGTGCCCTCTCTTCGATACCTGCCAAATGCTATCTTTCAACAAGATAATGCAAGACCACGCGTTGCACGTCGTGTTCTGACCTTCTTAGATACACAGGGTATACAATCATCCCATTCTACTTACGAACAATATATATATCGTATTTGCTTTCCTTCCTCGTGTTGCAATTTTAATGGCCAGCAGTGTATTTTATATACGTGTATCTCCATTTCTTTGAAAGTTAAATACTCAGGTTTGGATAACTATTATTATTTTGTAAAAATTATTTTCAAGATTTCGTGGTCAATGAGATTAACTATACATTCCACTATTTCGTATTAGTCAAATTTTAAGAGTTCTAAAGATTTTTTCTTGCATAAGGGATTTACGTAATAATTAAAAATAATATACAAAGACTATAAGTGTCGAGAAAAGGCTTATACGATTGAGAAAAAATTCAATGTTATCGAATGAATTCGAAATGAGACAAGACAAGTAGAAATTACTAGAAAACTTCATCTACCTGGATTTGCTCTACGTGAATGGTTAAAAAAAAAAAGATAAAGTTCATAACTTTTTTTTTTGATAAAGTGATAAATGAATGGCCAGAAAAAAGTCTAGGCAACAGAAAAACACCAATTTTGAAAGTCTGTGTGATTTTTCGCTTAATTTATATGGTGCGGTGGTGCGCTTGAATACAGTGCTAATTTTTCATATTGCAGAAACTTGGTGGACTAATTTTAAACTCGTATACTTCTTAAATTTCAACATATAATTAAACTTGCCCAGCCAACGAAAAAGGGAAAGTCCCGTCTTAAACACGACGACATTAAAAGCCCATGACCATGATTGGAAACCACGAAAACCGGTATTAAAGAAATCTAATGAAAATCCCCTAAACATTTTAATTCTCCTAAATTTTCGTAACACACACACAAACACACACACACACATATATATATATAGAGAGAGAGAGGGGGGGAGAGACTGTGTGTGAAGAGAGAAGAAGAAACAGTTTGATTCAAACAGCAAAAGCAAAATAAGGTAAAAGGAGGTGTTCTCGTTATAAGCAAGATTAAAAATTTTATAATGACATTGGTACATTTTCCTGCGTAAAAATATTTCGAGTTTCAGGTCCTTTTATTTAACATTAGGTGAAAAGAGTTTTGAATTTTTTTTCAATAAATTATTACATTAGCAAATCTGAAACGAATTATTACATTAAAAAATTAAAATAGCAAATCTAAAGATATTTTTCAACCTTATAATTAAATAAAATTTCTTGAAAATTGTTTTTTTTTATACTTTATGTATGTGAAAAAAATAATTTGAATATGAAATTTTGGAATATTCAGTTCTCATGTTCTGGAAATAATCAAATAATGCGAGAACGGACACATATCCCTCTCACTAAACGGCAGAATTTGTTCTATATACAGTGACTCTCTTCTACAGTAATGCCAGATGTTAAAATACCTTACTTAACAGACAAATGAGACGTCTTTTCAGCCTAGTTGGTAAGAGCACAGCAAAAAGAGACCGGTCAACTTTCCTTCGGCCCTACTGGACCAGGGTTCGAAACAGCAGCGGCAACCAAGGCCCTATCGTTCTCTCCCTTTGTACGGGGTAAAATAATATACCCCGTAGCCTCAGAGAAAAACGTCCTGCGCTGAAGATATTTCGTGAATCTATGTATAAAAAAAATAAGTTATATGCGTATCATTCTCTAGCATCACCTACAACATATGGTTAGTTATAATATTATTGACAGAGGATCTAATCACAAAAAAAGTTCCTGATCTGTGCAGCACCAAATGCTTCATTCCGAAACATTTAAAACACGTTTTAATTGATGCTTCATCCAGTGAACTAAAACTAACCAAATATCGATATGTTTGTAATATTATTATAACTGATAAAATGCAATCAAATATGCCTTTCTCTTAAAAAAAATTTTAGCAATTAAAATTTTATCAAAGTTTAGATTTCTTAAATTTCTTCTTTATATAAAATTATTATTATAAAGGCAATAAACTGAAAGTCAAAATTTTTAATAATATGCACAAAAGTTTTCTTAATGATAGTTTTTTTTTTTCCTTTCTTCACTTTCTTTTCTTTCGTTTTTGAATAAAAAAAACAAATAATTTAACTTCGTAATAATTTTAAAATTATGGCATTAAATTTCAATAATTTTAAAATAACTTTTATTACCTTTTAAAATTCCCATATTAAGCTGATCATGTCGGGTTTTTTTAAAATAACAATCCTCTTGTGTTTTGATAAATATATCAATCTAGGTTTTTTTTCCACGCTGAGGTTTTTGATTAAAAAGTATGTACTAAAAATTATTTACTTGAAAAGGGTACAAAAAATGATTAATTTAAATTATAATACATTTTCAAATATTCTGGTGCTGACTTGAACAAAACTCTTGTTCGTAATTGAAGGCTTACATAAAATGTATCATTATTCATATTACTCATAATTAAGAAGTCTCATACATCTTGATTAACGTAATTTTCTTTAAATCTGCAATATATCGAAAATCCTACAAATAATACGACAACAAATATAGGAAGTCTTACATGCAATAGATAAGACAAAATTAAACATGAGTAAAAACAAATTATCAAACTTATCCTTTTCATTTTGAGAAGAAATTAAACCCAATTCACTGATTTTCAACTTGCAGTTAAATACAACTTTCATTGTTAAGTATAACAAGACCAAAATGGAGAACAAATTGCCTCGAGGAGAAGATGTTCCGTAAAAGTCTTTACTGAGAAAAAAAACTTTAATTTCGAGATTTAGCTACTTTTCTATAATTCTGTCCTAATTTGAAGGAACACTTCCCATCAATAACTTTTTAACTCTTCATTAAACAGCTTTATTCTAAATTTTAAGCGTCTTTCGTTTGAAGAGTAATACGCTTTTAAAAGACTTTCCATTGTTAAATCTCTAAGTTTCCACAGCCCCGAAGTCAATTTCTCTTTTAGTGTGCATAATAAATAGTAATCCTATTCCGGAAGGAGAAAAGCGGTTATTAGTTCTAAAGAATATTAAAAAGCTTAATACACAATCTACCGATATCGCTTAACCTCTGAGCCTTATATATTTTTTATCCCCATTGTTATTATCGTCATCATCATTATTGCTCCTTGAAATCAGGAATTTCAGCCTCATTTCATCCAATTTAGAAACGGGGCCGTCAAATACGGACCATAAACCTCTTTACCCCTTTCATACCCCGCAGCCATTCAAAAGTAGTTCGCTTAAAAATCTGCGCCGATTAAAATAATTTAAAAGCATTTAAAACGCACGAATGTCAAGAGTATTTCGCGAAAATTTAGCTGGCACACCTGGGGCGCAAATCTTTTCTTCCCTAACAATCCGCTCGCTGGAAAATAAATAAATAAATAAATGATGGGAGTTTAGGAGAAGAGGGAGAGAGTGGGAAAAAAAAGTAAGAAAACCGCGCTGCTTGTTATCCGGGAGAACTATTTGTGTAGACGTTTGTGCCTCGGGTTACATTACAAATCCATCTGTCAATGTCGTTTTCTACTTGCCCCGTTAATCGCACATTCGCGAAGCTCTAACAACTCTCTGATCGATGAAGCAGATTCACTTCAAAGATTCAAAAAGTTAATATCACGGCACTGGCGCCATCTATGGACAGTTGATTGAAATTTTAGCCTTCCTATTTCACTGATCGTAATGAATATTGCGTTACTTTC
Source organism: Nephila pilipes (assembly GCA_019974015.1). Lineage (NCBI taxonomy): Eukaryota > Metazoa > Arthropoda > Arachnida > Araneae > Nephilidae > Nephila > Nephila pilipes. The sequence goes on along the minus strand of BMAW01122941.1, from coordinate 301,631 downwards.
ATGTTTCTACAATTTTTCATGTTAATGATTTCAGGAAAGAAAATTTTTAAGATATTTTCAGAGAATATGCAATAAAAAATCGTGACGCAAAAGTATGGAAACATTCATTTTCTAAATCGTTACGGAAACTGATGTAGCATATTACAGGGAAAAGCAATCCATATAATTTTAAACACTTCGCATAGCAAAACATGATTTTTTTTAATTTAACTTTCTTTACTTCTTTTCTGAAAAAAAAGTAAGTCATTGCCATCATTGGCATATGTTAAGTAAAATTTGTAAGAGAGAAGAATAAGTGGTTAATTTACACTTAGTATTCTACTTTCATTTCATAACTTTTAAATATTTTTAAATGCCATAACAAACATAAGACGTTATAGTATTTACAAAAACCGAAGTACATCCTTCAAAATAAATACATCTTCTTAAAATACGATGTCTTAAAAACCATGAACATATAAAGCCTTTTAAAAGTATTATATATAATACTTTTAAAAGGCTTTATATAACGTATAGTATGCAAATTAAAGAACACCCCCTCCTCCCCCAAAAAAATGCGAAATTTCTATTATATCTGTCAAGAGATTAAATTATATTCACAAATATATTGTTGACCTTTTTTTAAAAATCGATTATTTGTCAATTAGAGAAAGTCTTAAATAAAAAATTAGTGTTAATGTTTATGTAAAAATCATAACATGATTTAAATAAATTCATTAAATAGGTATGCCAATTATCTATTCAAAGGAATTAACAGGAAGTTAAGACTTCAATAAATTTTATTTGCCTTATTTTCATTCATTAAAACTGGTTTTGATACAGATCTAATATTTTAAAAAATCATTTTCCTTTAATAATATTATAAACTAGGCAAAAATTGTAGATCATTTTGAATAGAGTTTAAGAGATATTTAGGTGCTACATAACATATATTTCTACCTTCCCGATTGGTGAAAAAAAAATTTTGCTCAAGACTTTTTCTTCGTAACTTATACTACAAAACTAGATTGTAACAATTCACTTATTCAACCTAAAAGCATTGAAAAAAAATTAAAAATTAGGTTTTCAATGAATTTTAGCAAAAAAAAAAGGAGCACTTCTTCCATCGCGCCATTTGCAATTTCTGTGAAAGATTACAAAGTGTTATAGAGCCAATGTCAAAATTTACTTTTTTATAAACTGTTTCTAACCCTTTGCTATGTCGCAGGAATCTTTCCAAATATTTCCCATGTAGTTGAAAAAATAAGTAAAACTCATAAAATAAAAATGGGAAATATTTCCGAATAACCACCTGGATGTATAAAGCAAGAAAGAGTTCAGTGATGCTACTTGAAATACATTTTCCCAAACCTAACATTATTATTCACTTGAGCCTCAAGATACCTTTCACAGATTCATTTATTCACGTATGGAAGAGAATGAGAGAGTAATAGAGAGAGAGAAAAAAAAAAGCTTCATAATAATGGTGCATAACGGCCAATTTATTATTTATGCAACAACTCAAATATTCAAAACCCCAGCTAAAAACTTGTGTAATGCATAGTTAATTAATTGTTTGTGCTTGGCGCTCGTAAAAAAATGGGCACAAAAATCCAGCAATAACTTTAAGGAAAAGAGTAAAAAATAGTAAACCTTCGAGTCGATATGAGGATTATTTTACACTTTTATGAAAGAAAAGAGGGAAGGTAAACACAGCGGTAGAGGCAGGGGGAATGGAAGAGTATCGTTTTAGAGCACGGTATTTGATTTTCTCCTTTTTGGAGAGCCCTACTTTATCCAGATAATGAGCAGTTTTTTTCTTGTGTCCGCCGTCTCTGATTAATTAAAGTGGGGTCGGTATCTATTAAGCTCCTACCAGGGAGTGTTTTTGCTCTCTGCCAAGCATGTCGATTTGCACTAATGGCTTGTAATATTTGCCTTCGCTCAGGGAGAGGAAGGTTGAGGAATTCAGACTTAAAATATTAATTCTAGACCTTAAGAGCGGTTTCTTGCGGGTCAGAGAAGGTTCCATCATTTTTTTTTTTTCTTTCTTTCTTTTTTTTAAATGACAGAGTTATCTTTCAGTTTTAGAATAAATTGACGCAAGTTATTTACAGAGATTGAATGAGAAATCTGTATAAATAGAACGATTTATTTTGATCCTTGTAAATATTACTATTTCGTAGATTGATGCATTAACACTGACGTTATCATATTTATATTTATAACAAGAAGAACTGTAATTCGAAGCTAAGAAATTTATTAATAGTGAATGCGTAGTAATAAGTAAGAAAAACAAGAATAAATAACATTCGCTTTTCAAATTGTAATTATGGTTGCCTTTGATAGTACATATTTACTTAATTTGCACACAATTAGATTTTGAGAAACTTTTCAAACCAATGGGATATATACTGAAAGGGAAGATTATATATTACGCATATAAGTAAAAAAAAAGGTGGCAAATTTTTGATTAATTTCAAAATATAATTAATTTCAATAATATAACTAGATCATGAATAAAACTTGATTCAGCTTCATTAATGATTGAAATAGTTACTAACGATGGATTACAAAACAGCAAGAAAACGAGACAGCACTTGCAATTTTGTCTCTCTCATCACAAATTAAACTTCATAAAACTATTTGAACACTATTTTAGAATTCAATTTGCATCTTCTCCAGTTACTTCCCGCACCTCCCCTGTGAAATAAAGATTCAAATTCAGATCCTTATTATTGTTAAGCCATTACTCAACCGATTAACCATACCTAATTGCAAAATGACTTTTCGCTCTTATTAAATTTTATGTATACAGGTGGTCTAACAGAATATTGCATGCATGATATCCTAAAAGGCATATTTATAAATATATATTAACAATAATTAATCAATGCTGATGGTTAGCATGGAAAATTACTAGAGAATGTAAGAAACTATTTGTGAATACGTTGAGTCTAATGGTTTATTTTAACGAAAATTACAGCGAAAGTCTTGACGAAACTATCTTCTCATTTATCTTTCAAGGTAAGAGTTTCTTAACTTTTTGTGGATAAAGATATATTTTGAATAATCAAACCGTTTTCTCTACTTTCTTGTATGTAAAAAGTATAACAAAATTATAGGAAATAAATATAAAGAATTAAATTTACTTATGAATAAAATCACATTTATCTGCAACATCTATTACATACATTCTAAATATTTATTCATTTCAAACTGAAGCATAATTAAGTATACTTATATGGAAATAATGAACTCTATCTATTTTTCTTGATAATATCTTCGATATTTGTTTGTTATTTCCTAACTCAGTTTGATAATAGTAAATTAAAACGAATTTTACTCTTGGTTGTAAGCGATAACAAAAATTCTACTTCGCATGTAAATGATATTGTAAAAGAAAAACTGTATGTATTCCTTAAACTGCTATGTAAAAAGATGGAAGTGTCCAGGTGATCTATTTTATTTTAAAATGCAACAAACTTTTAAAATATCTGAGTAAAGAAACTGAAAATTTTTTTAATATTCTATATATTCACAATACATAAACCTTTTACGCGTACGATGTATTTTCTTACGGATAAATACAAAAATCGAAGAACGTAGCACATGTGCATCACAAATAAATTAAAAATGGCCAACAAACTCTTAAATAAATTCAGACGACTTATGTTTAACATGCATAATGACGAATGTGTGTGTGTATTTAAATAAGTGGAGAACAATATAACAATCTTTAAAACTTTTTTTTAAATTAAAGTAAAGTTTTCTTACCTTCATTTTAATTTTTGATACCAAGCAAAATATTAAGTATTTTATTCTTTTAATAATTTCAATTCGTTTTGAGGTTGAATTTGCGATTCAGATTATACCTTTTAAGTTCTAAGAGCTATAATAATTAATTAGTATAAATTATTTCATATTTTTCACAGAGCATATTTTTTAAAAAAATATTATGTTAAATACATCTATAATAGCCTTTTAGAAAGAATAATGAACGATAAGTATCTGTAAAAATAATATATAAATTATTTAACATAATAATTATTATCAATTAACTCAATAAATCATGTTATTTTAATAACAATTATGTTATTTTACATAATTATATTATTTTACATAATTTACTTACATGATTAAATTATTTTACATAATTTAATCATGTTATTTTAATAACAATTTAACTCAATAAATCATATATATATATATATATATATATATATATATATACAAAAAATTAAGTGTTCTAAGCATAACAAATATAAATATCTATAAAATAGAGTTATAAATATTATTATCTGTAAATCACATGTAGATATATTTTGTAAATCAAAAAGTTTAAATAGTTTTATTATAATTTTCAAAATTCATAGGACATTTTAAAAAGTGCATAAGATCTATTCCTAATCATTGTGATCATTAATTAAAATTTTAAAAATAATTTACATAAAATAAATAATTTTAATATAATTTTTTAATAATTTTACAACCAATAGCTCTTAAATATTTATTAATTATGTATCTCTTAGGCACTTACCATTATTAACAGCCATATAATATGTATAATATATCCTACCCATGAAGTCCGATGGAACGTTTTACATATGTTATGCTGTATTCACCATATTATACTAGTTTACGAAAACGTGGAACAGTCCGGGAAAACGGATTTGTGTAATAATATAATCTCCGAATATTAAATCATGTTCAGCATTAGAGATAATTAATGTTGTAACCAGGAAACATGACACTGAAATTTATAGAATGTAAATTATTGGCAGGAACATCGATGCTGTCGTTTTGATCGTTGCTAATGCTCACATTACGTTAGTCAATAGTTAGCAGATGTTGAGGTGATTCACATAAATATAATTTCAAATTATTTCCTGAAATTTAGAAGCAACATAAAGTGATTAAAATAATTTAATGGACTAAGTATGTAATACTGAATATTCGCTATGACTTTTAGTAAAATAAACTCGATTTTTTTTTAGAGAAAAGAACAGTAAAAACAGTGAATATATCAAAACGGAAAAGTGCGTTCAGGTATTTAATTTTAATTATTTTTAAGAATATGGGGGGGGGGGAGAATATTTTGATATATAGAAAGTTCCAAGTATTTCTTTTATTTTAAAATAAGGGCTAAATAAGCATTTCAGCTGCAAAATCGAACGAAAACGGATGCGAGAAATATAATGAATCAAAAATATTAAGAATTATTCAGTTTCGAAATATTAATACTCTTTTAATCAACAAGATTTTTCGTGAGAAATACTAATTATATTTATTTAAATCCAAAAATATTTCCTCAGCTCTATGATATTATTAGTTTGAAATTATAAAATAAATGTTATGCCATTTTTAAATATTAAGTAATCAAGAATGAAAACCAAAAGCTCATTGTATTCAATAATACATATTTTGGAAGTAGAAAGACATACTTCTCAATAAACTCCAAGCTTTTTACGGTACTAAAAATTTGGGTTTTACTAAAAATTTAGTGAAATGATATTTGTAGAGAGTAGATTATTCAGAGCTTAGTAGAATTCTGAACAAAAGTATATATATATATATATATATATAAGTATAATATGCAGTAAGTAAAATAGTATAAATATAACTAGTTGTGAAATACAATAGTGTTAAAAATAAATATAATTTTAATAAATTCAATAAGTACATGCTATTGAAATAGAAGTTACCATTATAGCGATAAATAAATATCTTGGAAGATAATAAAAATAAAAATTAGTACAAAATAATACTTTTTCCCTCTTCAGAAAGAAGTTTTATGTGCGTTATATTATGAAGACTTATATGAAACAGAACGTATTTATTTTAAACTGCGTAGTTTTATCATAAGACAGATTTATAATACTTATATTCCGACTTAGAATCAGTATTCAGATGGAGAGCCTAATGATTTCTTAAAACTTTGAAGTATTATATCCATTAAACGCTGTTTTGAGAAAATGAAAAAAAAAAAAAAAAAATGTTAGCTGTATTACTAAGAATAAAAATTAACAATGTATTTATTTTTAAAATGTGAGTTCGGTCTGAAGAACTCTGGGGTGCGATTTTATTTTCAATAAGTATATCCAGTGAAAATAACAGTTTGGCTGAATAAACATGGCATTTTATTGCTTTCTGCTATCTCTTACCCATGTAAAATCAAAGAAATCGCTGTATTCTTCGTTTCTCTGCAGTAAAATGGTTAGCGCAAGGAAAGTATTTTTACAGATTCAATTCATGTTGGAATACTGATAGGGCAGCACTAATATTTAGTAATTACATAATGTGTCGCAGAAAAAGCATCACTTATTCAATTATTACCACATCGTGGAACTATTCAGTACTACAAGATATCTAATCCATATATGAGTTTGCAGTATGAATAATTAATCCAAAAAAGTGATAATTTTTTTCAATGATATTTCAATGTTACATGCAATAATTATCTTCAAAAATTAACTATAGATTCGATGCAAATTATTAAATGTTTCGTAAAGGAAAGAAATATATGTTCCTTACCCCCTGTTGCTCCTCCTTTTTATTTTAATTGCATCCTCAATCATTATAAGATAAATATCTTATAAAAAGGAAGACTTTATTAAAAGGTTCTCAACCCCTACCCCCCCCAAAAAAAAAAAAAATATCGCTGCTAATAAAAGGATACATTTTAAATGTTTGATTAGATTTACAAAATCCATTAATAAAAAACAGGTTGCCAGTTTTAATGCCAGCATTTTATATTAGGTATCTAAACTAATTTTGGAGATGTTGTACATACACACACACACATACATACATATATATATATATATATATATACTAATATTGTTCAAAATTGAAAGACGCTCAATACGAAAACCTTCACGTGAAATATGAAATAATACTGGATTCAAAATATTATGTATTTTCATACATTTTTGAACACTGAAACTAAATCCACACTAACATGAAAATATTTTTATTCGAAAACAGATTTTTGACTGATTTTTATTTTAGTTATTACCAATCAAATAAAAGAAAATAGTTGCAAATTTTCTGGGTTACTACTTGTGTTTGCGTAAATAGAGATCCTACAATGGTCAGAAACACATTTTCATTGGCTGAAATTAGTTTTCAAATTCATTGATTCAAGTCAAGAGTTGTGTGCAGAAATCAGTAATTTTGTAGAAAATTAAATTTAAAGAATCAGAGTGAAAACAAACCTCTATTTCACTTAAAGGATGGAGCAGTTGAGCAGTTCATGGAAAAGCAGAGATCTCTTGGCAGATGATATTTGTTACAATCAAAAGAGTGCAAAATTTACGTTATCTGTAGGCCATGACATGGTCAGAAATTCATGGCTAAATTACAATTGAACACTGGTGCGAATCGTTGATTTTAAATAAATTTAGATCAGTGACACCTTTCACATGGGATAAACAGCCAGCGGTTCTGGAACAGTAGTCAAAGTTTAGATACTAATATGTTCGGATTAAGCGCAATTACAGTCAACGTTTGGGCGTAATGCTCGATCGATAAAGCGTATGAAAATGGATGAACGTGAAGATTTAAGATTGCATTTGCTTGTTTGGTCAAACAAGCTACGTCTCGAGAATACTCTAACGCCTTCGTATCCTTATTCGAAATAATTTTCGATATCATCTGAAGCCTAATGAATTCTCACCAGCAAACTCGTTCCTTGTATTTTCTCCATCAGTAAAGTGTCAAAAATAGATGCAAACGAATGTAAAATCTAAATATAAACAATATTTGTTTTACTTGTTAAATAAAGATTTCACTTTCTTACCAAAAATTTGTTTCCATTTTAAAATGGCATTTAAATATTTTCATTCTTCAAACAATGTCAAAAAACATTATTTCATTAATGCATGTAAATGATCACTCATGTTGCCGGTCTTCAACATTACTGCAGTGATCTTGACGATATAATCGTAAGCTCAACATTTTAACTAAAATTTTAAAATTTTGAACAAGAAAAATTCGGACAAAACAAAAGACTATAGCTATTTGATCAATTCATTTTATATTTGAGAAATTCGAAGAATTGTGATTAATATAATATTTTATTTAATTAGCAATACATGTAT